>CM022758.1:23511202-23698702 GCA_012411365.1 Ameiurus melas | reverse complement strand
ACATTAAATGAATGTGTTCCACATCATCAGCACATCTGACACATAAACAGTTTTTTTTCCATTGTCTTTATCAAACACTTGAGGTGATGAACTTATCGCATGATCATGTCGGTAATTCCGGATGAATGACTGTCTAACCTTTCCTTGAATGTGAACTCCTTTTTAATTTAAATAGATTAGTTATTAGTATATAATACAATATTGGTATGAGTATATCAAATACTTTTATGTACTGTCATCCCAAATAGGATGTATTCGAAATTCAGGGAGAGTGCTCCTTGGAAAGGCTCAGGATCCACAACAACCCTGATCATGATTGAGTGATTATGGAAGATGAATGAATGAAGGAATTAATAAAAAATATTCCTGATATCTATCACACTTTATGTACCTATTATATGATTAGTCCACTATATTTACCATAAAGCTCTTCTCCTCGAGGATATGGTCTGATCTTATTATAAATATAAGAGTAAGACAGAAACCTTATTTAAAGACAAATAGAAACAACAACTAAGGCTCAGCAGGAGTGTTGGGCATGGAAAGGGATCCCTGGAGAGCTGAGGGGACCATCAGTAAGGACTAGCGTTATGTTCAAGGTGTCATTTTTACAGTACTACCGATACGAATACAAGAAGTGTCTCACAAAATGTGTTAGAAATCTCTCCTAACACAATAGCTGGTAAACAAGAAAGATTGGATTCTTTTCTTTGATTTAGTCTAGTCAGAAGGGACAGCTGTTGGATCCCTGCTAAAACTGAATGGGGTTTATATTGTGGATTAATTTTTTAAAAAGACTCCTTTATGAAGAGCCTGGGCACTAATGAAGCTGTCTACCCACTAGCCGAGGTGTCAGTCATCCTCTCCTCCTGCCAGAGCAGACCCACTCTCTCGTTCCACCATGGCCAGATGGTTTCTTCACACTGCATAAATAAATGGACGCGGGGGTGTGGACCTCTATAGCACAGATCACATTCTTACGGCATATACAGGACAGAGAGCTAGAGAGGGAGAAAAAGGGTGGAAGAGAATAAATGGCAGAGATGGAGGGAGAGAGAGAGGCAGAAAAAGAGAATGATGTTAATAATAATAATAATTCCACATAGTTGCATGAAAGGTCCACACCAAGGCCACTGACGCTTTGACTGTGTTTAGAGTAGCTCTGCGGACAAAGTGTTAAATGAAGGCCCGTCTGCTTTTCACTGTACACAGATCACACCTCAAAGTGTTATCTTCTTAGAACTCTTCCACAGATTTGTTAACATCATTAGATAGATTGCGTCACCTTTGCCAGCAGTGTGAACCACTATCAGTTATGCCACCAACCTTTGATTATTATACTCCATTAGAATACCTGCTAATGAATTGTGAAACATGGTGTTATAGTGCAAATATAGGTTCAGTATCACTATTCGCTGCCTCTTCACAGTGGTGTGCACATGCTTTTATTTAATTATGAACCGGTTTACCAGCTTTAGGCAAGCAGTTGAAGTGAGGATGTCCGAACAACACATAGACAAAAGGTGTTTCTAATGCTGCTGTCTGCCTCAGTCATTAGAACCTGGCAGTGGCGCAGTTCCTACCTGTAAATGGACTCAGAGGAAAACAGAAGAAGTGCCCGGTGAGAATTTCACCAGGGGCTTGAAAATTCACACCCATCCAAGGTGTTGTTTAGGCGTCTGATAAACATGTGAGAAAATAATGGGCTGGGAGAGGAGTGGGTGCTTCAACTACAGAGTACAGAGTCAAGATGGAGATTTTAGAATAATTAACATTGTGATCAAGATGATATCAGTCCGCTACTCGTCATTCATTCAATGGGAGCAACAAAGAAAAGCAAGATGGAGAAAAACATCGAGCTGAGAGCATCTTGGACACCGGAGTTGTAGATCCAATTGAGGCTGTGAGCGGCCATATGGACTGGTGTGAAAATAGAATGCCAGAGTAGAGTAGAAGAAAAAGGAGAGAAAAAATAATAATAAATACACAGCATTTTAGATATGATCATACTACTGGGAGCCAATTTTTTCCTCATCGGGGAACCCCAAAACACACTTTTTTTTTTTTTTTTTTTTTTTTTTTTTTTTCTATATATACTATCAACTAAACTATAAAAAAAAAAATTTTTTTTTTTTTTTTTTTTTTTTTTTTTTTTTTTTTTTTTTTTTATTTTTTTTCATAATTATTATCAACTAAACCATAATAGAACACTGTGCAAGCCTGGGTCCTTATATACCAGCTCTATGAGAGGCCCAAACATTGGGAACAGGCAGGGAATGAAAAACAAAGTGCATGTGAGTCTCTCCTCCCATCTCGCCTGCTGCCTGATGTTCAGAGCCTGCCTGTTATCAGAGGTGTTAATTGGCAAATTCAGTACAAGTCAAGAGCATGTTCCCCGTCGTCCTCGCCCAGCTAGGCTAGGTCATTAAGCTGAGAATGGATTCTCTCATGTTGCCTTAACCCTTGCAGTGCACCATGGTGTTTTTCCACCTTCATCTTCCTGCATCCCTCCTTCCAGCAGCTGCACTGAAATGTCTCTTATGGCCACAATGCCACTCAAGTGAGTTCAGAATTTAAAAATGATGCTACAACTATTGTCATTTGGCATTTGGGAGTTAATGTTGTTAAGATTGTGTACAACCAAAACAGCACTTTACTGTCAGTACTCTCAAACAAGCTGACCACAAGCTTCACGTCAACCATTGAATCTATCACGTTCAACGTTTCCAGTTTCACTTTGGAAAGATCAGGGAAAGATTTCAATAATAGTTACAAAAAGACAAATCATTGAACCTAGAAGTTTACTACGGTAAATACATAGTCACGATTGTTCAGTGAGAATGACACCAATAGGCTGCATGTTGCAGTGTGCAGTTTTACAGTCTCCAGGCCTGGGCACTGCGAAAGCCATGTTTCCTTTCTCTGGTTCCCCAGTAAAGACAGCATCCTCTGGGGTTCTGGGTGCGATCTCACCAATGCCTCTGTCATCACTTGCTGTGACTGCCAAATCCGTGCTCCAGAAAAGAGGGCTCGCAAACCAGCACAGAAACAAACACACAATGCAGGCAGGGCTGCTTAGAGACCTACCGAAGGCAGCCTTAACAACAGCACAGTTCCACGTTTCTGAACACATAAGGAAGAATCACAGTACAGCTGAACCAAGAGGGAACAAAGCCTTTTGGATAACTTTCAAAATCTGTGGTGGCTCCTCTCTCTCTCTTGCTTGTGCCCTTACATTTTGTTTGCGTCCTGAATGCTAGCAGGCCAGACACCCAAATATGTTTCTGTAAGAAGCTGTTGATCGTTGACATGACTCTGATGTGGAGATACAGAGAGATTGATATCAAGTTGTCAAGAACTGAAGCTTTTTTATCTACTGTTTTTATGGTCACTGATGCATGGAACAATATTATATGTAGGGCTTTATATAATAAACTACTTCAGGGGTGTATATATAATAAACTACATGCCAGAAAAATACATCTGGTATCTACTTTTTATAATTAATAGATAGGCAATTTGCTTGAAGTGGTATGAAATTGTTGATTTATTTCACTAATAACAGAGCTTATAACATTACCATCCAATAATTATAAAATCTCAGAACAGAAACATTGAAAAATACCACATGGAAGCCTCATTACAGGCATTTTAAAAAATAATACAGGAAATATCCTTTGTCCCATTAAACTTTGTCAGTGGTAATGATGAGGCTGCCTCTAACTTCCTGCTAATTAACACTTCATGCTAATTCTACAACCGTTTTCTTTTTTCGCCCAAACTGCTAGTTGGCAATACACTGGGTGTGCTGCAGTCAATGTGCTGCACTCAGTTTGTTGTTCTCTGGCTACTTTGAGATAGATCTTATACTGAGAGTTATCATGCCAATATCATCAGGGAAAAATCTTCAAAGGTCTTCTTGCTGAATGAACTAGTCCATGGCCTTAAGTCCAGAACTGGAAATAATTATGCACTGAGTTACTGATCTTGTAATTAAGTGTCTGATGTAATAAAGTTACATCTTTAAAAATAAATAAATAAATAAATAATCTGGGGACAAATAGATATTTACATTAAACATTTACACAGACATCATACATATTAATCAAACCATAACTGTTCATATTTTATTACTATAATGAAGGAGTTTCTACTTTATATATATATATATATATATATATATATATATATATATATATATATATATATATATATATATATATATATATATATATATATATATATATATATCGTATAGAGCTTGATTATAAATATTTCGAGATACCAGGGCTAGATAAAGAGCAGAATGCGTTACTGCAATTTTTTTATTTTATTTTTTGCAATATTCGCCTTGATGATGATTACAATGTGTAATTTAATTGTTAAGTAAATTAATAGCCTACATTTTTACTACAAGGTAATAATATGGTGTTATGAAAATAATAATTAGAGCAGAGAGCTCCGAGAATACTGAATAGCTACTAGTAGTGAAATGACAAATGTTATCCCCATCCTCCGTTTTAAATGTGTGTCAGTTAGAAGTTATATCTTGTTCCTTAATTATTTTTATTTTATTTTTCCCATTTTAGTTTTCTATCTATAGGCAACAAGGTATTAAATCCACATAGTCGTTAGCCTATAGTTTCAGTAGACTAATCTGATTTAGAGATGTGTAATGAATAATTTCTTAGGCTAAATGTTGTTGTTTTTTTTTTTTAAATAAACGAGACTGGAGGGAGAGAAAAAAAACCAAACTAATTACGCGTATAATTTGATTACCTCAACATATGTTGCAATCTGCATGAAAATGAAAACTTTCGCTGTTATAAAAAATACATTTCTAAAACTTTTCACATTACTAGGTTATACTAGCATGGACCTACTACGATATATTTTTATTTTGTCTAATAATAATAATAATAATAATAATAATAATAATAATAATAATAATAATAATAATAATAATAAAAGTATCTGCACAAGTGAAAAAAATGAACCGGATGAGTTCTGTTCTTTATTCCAGCAGACCTAAACAGACATAAGGTGGCATTAATTGCATGAAAATTAGGTACAAATGAAACCGCAACAGATGTTACTAAAGATCGTAATTTTATGGCACGACACACAGGCTGATTTTTTGCGTTTAGAGACTTCGATTGTTAATTTAGTTTCACGTGAAATTCAGAGCCCGAATCTCCGACCTGCAGCAGCCCACGTTGGCGCTTTGGATCGGAATGTACAAGCTATTCGAGTCTAGTCTATCGGGGAAGAAGAAGAAGAAGAAGAAGAAGAAGAAGAAGAAGAAGAAGAAGAAGAAGAAGAAGAAGAAGAAGAAGAAGAAAAAACTTCACATGTGAAGCTGTTGTTCACTTTCCACGTCGGAGATCACTTTGTAGAATCTAAATGAGTGTTTAAATTTAGCAGGCTACAGGACGGGAGCTCTGACAGCCTATACGAGCAATAAAGAACTCAATGCGCTGCCTGAAGGAACCTTTTTTGGCTCATTCACCGCGTCGGAGGAACTCGTGCCAGCATAAATATGCCATCTTCATTTCTCTCTCTCTTTCTCTTTCCCCCTCGCGTTGGAGGTGACTCCGCTCCCCTGAAGCTGGAGACTTTACTATTTTTCCGTGAACCGAGCTGTGTGGCTGATTAACATGCGCTAATAATGGCGGCCCGGCTCCTGCTCCATTGTTCTAACACCTCCCCTCTCCTCCGCACCAATCTGTCACCGCTCCGCTGCGCCGCGCTGCTCTCCACAAATGAGATGGATAATTACTTGCCCCTCACGAACGCCTCACTCTTCTCACCCCTGATTGCTTTCACCTTTTTTTGCTCCTGGCAATTTTGACACCTCGTAATCAGCCTGCTGCTTCTCCCCTTTCGATCCGGATCCATCCTCGTCCTCACTCTCGGCCCTTTTTCATAGGGCTACTCATAATACTTTTTTCATCTCCAAACACTATGGATGGAGCCCATCCTGTCTCAGAATAAATCCTAATCCTGTTCTGACGCAAGAAGAAAGGGTTTCAACCTATACATCCATAATGATCTTATTTATTTATTTATTTATTCCTTCCTTCTAGCGTTTACATTAGTGCGATTCCATCAGGGGAAGAAAAAAAAAATGAGTGGACATACAAGGAGAAAGAAAAAACACATGGGCCCCGTAACTGTCAGTACAGCTTCCTTCTTCCAAATAACAAGCATTGACAACATAATTATGTACAAGCATCTGTGCACAGCTCCAGTGAGGGAGTGCAGGCTGCAGAGCCACACACGCACACACACACACACGCACACTCAGAGTCTTCACACATCTATACACACACACACACACACACAGAGAGAGAGAGAGAGAGAGAGAGAGAGAGAGAGAGATTAGGGGAGAACGTGTTTGCTATATTTCCAGAATAAATTCTCTCTTCATTCTCTGTGATCTGCTGTGAGCGATGAGAATTAAAAGCGGCCTGCTGATCCAGTGCGAATCGGTCATTATGCTGAACACATTGTAATATCGCGAAATGTAATGTTCAGCTTTGTAAATATCAGTCATCTGACGGCGCTCGGCTGTTCGCTGTTTGATAATAATGTGTGTTCTTGAGAAGGGGGAGTGTTAGGACGGAGAGTACAAATGTTAAACATTAAAGCTGTGTTTCTCTATTCGGAGGATATGTTTAAGGTTTACACTTGTATTTGGGTTGCACTGCCACCCACATCATTTCATCCATTAAAAAAAAGAAAGAAAGCCACACTCAAAACAATATGAGTTGTGCTGATTTTGATTTTTTTTAATGCAGTCCTTAATGTAAATGGCTGTAATGGCTCTAGCAGACAGTTTATAAGGTGTACAAATACACAGATGCGTGTAGTAGCCTATATAATGTTATTATTTAAATTCCTATATGTGGGAGTGTGTTAGATGGCTATGGAATGCTTGAATATCTCCTACTTGGAAACTGAAGACGAGTAGGTACTGTTTGGTATTGGTTGTTTCAGGAAACCGTTATAACAGATAGTTGTATATCATACACAGAGAAAACAGGGCAGACAAGGAAGCATAAACTAGGGTTAACAGATCCCACAACATAGGCTACTGTCAGACCAGCAGGAAGACAGGGTATACAGAACTGGGGGACAGGTGCAAGAGGAAGTGGTGGGGCGTCTACCTGAATATGAATATATGTGTCACATACCTTTTTATAGATCAAACATTTGTCATACATCCAATTTATGCAAATCGAATTCAAATAATTATAGAGAGATCATTCTCTCTATAATTAATGCACAGTGACTGGGTCATTATTATTACTGTTACCCTGTTCATTCATTTGTACACCAAAAACAACTAAAGTGTGGATCCTTACTCAAACCAAAACGAACTGTACTGAATCAATTAAAAAAAAAAAAAATCCAGTTTGCAGTCTTCACACCAGCTCATCTACCCAGCACAAGTGTTAGTAGGCAGTAATCCTGGGGCCTGCAAGGTCCTCACTGCACACGCCTGTGTTTCAGTACACATATTTTCCCTATTTCCTTAGCACATCATCACATGAGCTGGTGAAAAATATTACATTTGTTTGTGAAGCTGCTAATGATCTACTCCCACAGTCCAATGCTGCAGAAAGGTGACAGACTAAAACACTCCATTAGAAAATACATCTACTCTCACTCATGCACTACTGTACTTATCGATATCATGTAGTCGGTGGGAAAAAAATGCAGGTTATGAAACAAGAGGTGCAAGCTTTCATTTTAAAGCAGCACTTACCCACATCAACAGTCTGTAAATAGTGACAGCCTTACCACGCCGCTTAAGCATTATGAAAAAAAATGCATCATTTGAGGAATGACAGTGGCATTTAAATGAAATTAAATAAAATTTATGTATATCTGTATATATACCTGTATATATATCTGTATATATATATATATATATATATATATATATATATACACACACACACATACACACACACACACGTACATAATAGCAATCAGGACTCCAAACATCACACTATCAATACTAGGATAATTGTGCATATAATTGCACATCAAGTCAGCCACAGAAATTCTGTGTAATAACAAAGTTTTAATTAACCTGCAATACCTGTTCAAAATTGCTCTCAAAAACCATATGGTGTTGTAATATCGAAATAATTATCCAACAATTATTTCTCATTTTGAATGAAATCTGCCATACAGCTGGCGTAATTAAAATCAAGACGTTAAATTAAGAGTTATTGTGACCAAAAAAAGAAAAACACGCTGACCACACGCTTTTAAATGAGTTGGATCTGTTTGCGCATCTAAACCTAGACAGGGTTACATTTCAGTTTCAATCCTGTAAGAACCTTCAAAGGGATTTTTAAAAGACATGGTGTCAGCCTGGAGAATAAAAATATCTAGACTCATAACATTTGTACATCTAAATAAGCCGGTGCCTTTCATTTACAGACTAAAAAGCTTTAAATCAAAGGACTTCAGCACACCTCAGACAAACACAATCTTATAAAATGGAAGCATTTCTTTATTACACAGACACATAGACAACACATTCAAAAGTCCCACACATCAAAACCAGACTGATTAATTGAGTTGTTAATACCACAAATCGTACCATTCAAGTTCTTACAATTTAAATAAATGAGCATGGAGACCTCCCCTCCCACCATGCTCAGAATGAAAAGCCACTGTGGCCGCCGTGTGCCGAGCTCATTGTGCATAGAGGACAGGCAACAAAGCCATGAATAAGCCAAGACATTGGCTTGTAAGCAGCTCCTGGGTCTGGCTCTGTCAATCACCCGCTTTGTCCTGGAAGTGTGAATTGAGGTGGCTGTACATGAGGTCACTGGGAACAGTAGCCTTGCAAAAAGTACAGTGAGCAGACCCCATGCTTGACGTTTCCGATGCAATAGCAGGGATCAGTTCAGGGCTCCACAGAGGCTGCTCAAAAACAGAGACACCACTTAATACACCAAGTCAGTGTTTAATACAATACATGTAAATTGTATATTAAAATGAGAGTGAAACCATAATGTACAAAACTGTAATGAAGCAAATGTTGCTAATTTTTAAACATCAAAATAGCTGCATATAATATTGTAATCATGGTCAAAACATGACTGCACTACTCCTGTGTTCCAGCATATCTGGACCTAGCGTAAAGCCAGCTGTCTTCTAGCACTCTTTGTTTTGCACAAATTTGCAGGTACCCTTTGTGCAAAAATAATTTCATGATTCTGCTAACTGAACAGAGGCTTTTAACCTCTTAAACTCTCCATTTATGATTCACATATGTTGATGAAATCACATTTCCAGTAACTATTAGAAACTATTCAGGTAATATTCGTATTAGCAGAACTAATAGGAATGTGGTTAGGTTTATAGGGTTTAAGTATTTGGGGATTAAAAGGAATAAAACACTATGAGACATTCTGTTATAGGGAAACAATCATGATGGGGTGGTGTGAGGTGGAGTTCAGGGCTATTACCACCATCATTTTCCTGTAACAGCATGTCTTGAAGTGTTTTATTCTTCTTATTCTACTTTCCAACACTAACAAGTACAAAATATCATACTGTTTATCCATTTATAGTTACCTGTAATGAAACAACTGTTTCCTCACAGAAACCAATCACCACATCAGCAATTACACATGTTTTTATCCATTCATATGAAGTGTCTGACATAAAAGCCTCTGTGTAAATTGTTACTACAGAAACAATAACATATTAGATTAAATGCATTAATACAAACCTGAACTACTATTTGAACTACTGAGTTGCTATTTAAAAAACACTTTCTGACCCATTAGAATCAAGAATTCAACAGCACTGAGTTAAAATTAAAATACAGTTTGCTGTCATGATAGACCATGATGCATAACAGGAGGTCAAGCAAAGCTCATAACATGGTATATTAATGGAAGACATCAGGATAAATACATTTTAAGTACATTTTAAAGTCCAACTGCAGCCTCTAATGTAGTTCTGCACAACTGATGTGTGCACACTTATCCCAGAAATGTCAGTTCTACATGACTGCTTAGTAAAGATCCCTAACTGATCCTCACACTGATCAACAGCAACATTAAAATTTACCACCCTCAGAAACAAATTCAAATTCAAGGGCTTGATGCACACGTACAAGACCTTGTCTGGAACAAAGCCCCCCTATCGCAACACTCTCCTGAAGGCTTACGTTCCCTCACGCAATCTGTGATCGATTAATGACCGACGCTTAGTAGTGCCTACTCAGCGTGGCTCAAGGTCCCTTTCCAGAACCTTCACACTATCTGTTCCTCAGTGGTAGAATGAAGGAATGAACTTCCAACCTCAATCCGGACTGCAGAGTCTGTCACCATCTTAAAAAAACAAAACAGCCAAAGACCTACCTCTTCCGTGAACATCTAACTAATCCCTAAAAAAACAAAAAAAAACAAAAAGAACACCTTACTCTGGCTCTTACACCTCGACTCTGTGCACTTTACTTCTTCTAGAACTCAATTAAAAAAAATTTATTGTTCTCTGCTTGACATAGCACTTTGCTTGTATTTCCCCATTTGTAAGTTGCTTTGGATAAAAGTGTCTGCTAAATGAATAATTGTAAAAATGTAAGTGTAAACAAGCTAAATTTAGAGTGCTAAAGCAGAGCGTAATCTTTCAAGTTTCAGAATTTTTCAAGTTGGGCTCAGGTTTTGTTTTCAACTAAAACTCAAAACCTACCTCATGCTGTAAATATTGATCAGCAATATTGTAAGCTAACAACACAATGTAGAGAGAGAAAAAAACAACGAAACAATACCCAACATTTGTAACATCAAGTGTAAATTTCTGTTGCATTTTGGCACATATGGGTTTGAATAGGGTTTGGTTTGCGAGTATGACACAAAATCATATCATAAATCTTGAAGTCACTTCTACGATGCACAATATGTATCACAACATATACTGTAGGGTTTTGCACAATATCCCTGCAGGTGAATTTTAATTATACTTTATTTAATGGCTACAACAATTAATTAATTTTATTTTGACATAAAAAATAAATTTTATTTATAAAAAAATAAAACTAAACATGTGTCCTAACTGGGGGACATATTGGCTTAGTGGTTAGCATGTTTGCCTTGCACCTCTGTGGTTGGAGGTTGAAATCCCGCCTCTTCCCTTTGTGCATGGAGATTGCATGTTCTCCCTGTGCTTCAGGGGTTTCCTCCGGGTACTCCGGTTTCGATCACCAGTCCAAAGATGTTTGCCTCACAGTAGGCTGACTGGCATTTCCAAATTGTCCGTAATGGGTTTGTGAATGTGTGTGCAATATTGCCCTGTTATGGGTTGCCACCCTGTCCAGGGTGTCCCCCACCTTGTGCCCCGAGTTCCCTGGGAAAGGCTCCAGGCTCCCCACAGCCCTGTGTAGGATAAGCGGAATGGAAAGTGGATGGATGGATGTTTCCTAACTGTCAACCCGTGCATATGTCTCATTCAGAAATCCAATGCAAAGGAAGGTTATGCATATGAGATCTGTAGTCTACCAGGAATTGTAAGAAACCTGCAACTATACAGTTGTGGGCACAAACACTGACATGCATCTTCACAGCACTGAGTCCTAATGAGCCTTTTACAAAGATTAAAGACCATCTGAAGTGGTACATTAAATATTTAAAAATAACTGCATATTTCAATAGATTTTTAGGTACAAATTTGAATATGCTCCCATGTCCTCTTATCATTTCAACCCCACCCCTTCCCCTCCAGTACTGAGCAATGCTTTTATCTATGGTGTACAACACTAGGACAAGAAGGCAAGATGCAGAATTGATGAAATACAGTCAATATATTTCAACGTCAGACTGACTCCGAGTTTGAAATGGAGACATCTATTAACCAGAATCAGGTAATGGCTGATGTATCAGAACATCACACTTTTACTGCACTACTGTAATATACTGTAGGATAACAAACTACTAGCTGACCAGCTAGTTAACTGTTAGTAAACTAGCTCGCAATTGTCCCAGGAATTTAGTATCTGAATTTCAGTTTACACTGTCATATTCTTAGTGATTTTTATAATAGTAGACAAGCCTGTCCATATATAACAACCAAAATTTGTTCATCACTAACATTAGATATGTTCTGTAGCTAAATACAGTGCTCTTCACTAATATTGGCACCCTTGTTAAATATGAACAAAGAAGGCTGTAAAAAAATTGTTTTTATTGTTTAACCTTTTGCTCTAATAAATTCACACAAAATATTCTGCGTTCATGGACATCAAACAATTGCAAACAAAACACAGGTTTATCAAATATATATATAAATATTTTAAATAATATATACATATATATATATAATATATATATATATATATATATATATACATATATATATATATATATATATATATATATATATATATATATATATATATATAATATATATATATATATATATATATATATATATATATATATATATGTTAAATATAGGTGTGCAACAATTATTGGCACACTTTTAATCAAAACTTTGTGCTACCTCCCTTTGGCAAGATAACAACTCTGAGTATTCTCCTATAATGCCTGATGAGGTTGGAGAATACATGGCAAGGAATCTGAGACCATTCCTCCATACAGAATCTCTCCAGATCCTTCAAATTTCAAGGTCAATGCTTGTGCACTCTCCTCTTCAGTTCACCCCACAGGTTTTTATATGGGTTTTATATAAGTCAGGGGACTGGGATGGTCATGGCAGGATCTTGATTTTGGGGTCATTAACCATTTTTGTGTTGATTTTGATGTATGTTTTGGATGATTGTGCTGCTGGAAGATCCAACCATGGTCCATTTTAAGCTTTCTGGCAGAGGCAGTCAGGTTTTCATTTAATATCTGGTGATATTTGATAAGAGTTCATGATGCCATGTATCCTAACAAAATGGCAGAAAACCAGCACCAAAAAATTAAGGAGCCACCACCATATTTAACCGTGGGCATGAGGATTTTTTCTTGAAACCCTTCCAAACAATTTGTGGTGAGGTAGGTGACTTCAGATTGTAGTTTTGGAGACTTTCTGACCCCAAGATGCAACAAACTTCTGCAATTCTCCAGCTGTGATCCTTGGAGGTTTTTTGGCCACTAGAACCATCCTCTTCACAATGCATTGAGACAATATAGACACATGTCCAATTCCAGGTTGACACATAACATTTACAGTTGACTGAAATGGGCATTTTAATGCTTGTGCTGTTTTCTTATAGCCACTTCGCATTTTGTGAAGCTCAACAACTTTTTGCCGCACATCACAGCTATATTCCTTGGTCTTACCCATTGTTATGAATGACTAAGGGAATTTGGCCTATGTGTTACCTCATATTTATACCCCTGTGAAACAGGAAGTCATGGTTGAACTATTTCCTGTTCCTGGTCACCCAGGTGTACCAAACATTTTTTAAATATCAATGGGAATATTCTTCAAATATATTTGTCTAATTCATAGGTGTGCCCATAATTTTGATAAACCTGTGTTGTTTGCAATTGTTTGATATCCATGAAAGCAGAGAATTTTTGTGAATTTTTTTTAACAAAACATCAAAAGGAGACCATCAAAAAACAAATTTTCACACCATTCTTTGCTCATTTTACCAAAGGTGCCAATATTAGTGGAGATCACTGTATAATCAATCAACATGAAATCCATTTCTGTTGTTTATAATGTGGAAATATAATTATATAATATATGTGTGGTGGCCTAGTAAATCATATGGCTGAAATCTTGCAAACAGTCAAATATATATATATATATATATATATATATATATATATATGGTCAAAATTGGACTTTTCTACCTATAACATATATTGACACCGCCATTTTTTAGAACTCATAAATATATTTCAACAATATATTTCACTATATTTCCCTTTTCAGTTTTAGGGGTTAACAGATTTTAACAACATTTCTGGAGAGAACAAATTTCAGTTCAAGAAAGTCTATAGTTTTTATAAGTATATAGAGTAGACGTTTCACAATATTCACAATGTGATAGGTTTTCCCAGGCTGCCACACTTATAAATTAAAGATTCTGAAGAGTTTTCTTCCTATAGTGTGGCCATAATTACTTGGCCTGTTGAAATGGAAGTCTACCAGTACATGATGAGCTTCTCTGCCCATTCTTTCCTCTCATTTAGCGTATAACTATCCAAAGTGGAGTGTGATTCGCTCTCACCTGTTGTGGTCCCCGGACTCCTTCGTGTGATGCGGATGCAGGCAGCAGGTGCGATGCTGGAGTAGAGACAGAGAATGAGGAGTAGGACTCCTCCAACACCGTGGAAATGGGCTCTGACAGGTCTTTCCTGGGTACTGGAATTGGCAAACCTCTGTCTGGAGCACTATGCAGAAATTCATATTCACTATCTGTGGGTGGTGGGAACTTAACATCGTCCATAAAGTCACCGTCCTCTGGGCTAGCACCTCGCGATGCTAGTGCACCTGAGGTCGAGCCCTCATCGACCTCTGGCCTTAAAGGAGGAGAGAAGGGCTCTTCAACTTGTTCGACGGTGTCGTCCGTGCACTGGATGGGCATGGAGAACTGTTTCTCTGCTGAAACTTACACAAAATACACAACACTGTTTATGTTACAAAATACAAAAGACTAGTTTAGCAACAATGTTTTGGGGTATGTTCACTTTGGGTTAAACGTTAAAAAAAAATCTAGATATTTTCAGCTTTACTGAAACATCAGGATTGGAGAACTTATTAAGCACTTACTCCTCACTGCTCTTAGGAGAGATAAAAATAATAAATACTGTATATAAAATAACATAAACTAGGTTTCATGCTCAAATGAACAATAGCAGTGGTTAAAAGTAGGGATGAAACGTTATTCCAAAATATAAATGTACTATGCAGAAAATTTTAAAGGTTTATTGATCATATGTACATATTATATTAGTCACATATAAATTTTAGGTGTAAGGTCTCTAATGTGTATTTTTGGAATCCGTTAAAAAAAAAAATTCCTTTGTTAGTACAAGACTATAAAAATGTCCTGAATATTTATCATGCACATCATATCATGCAAGTTTTTTTCTCTTAAAATCACCCAAAGGGCATATAACTGTGTAAGTGTGCAGTGTTAATTGTTCAGTCTGTTGTAATGCAGGGCAGGGATGCAGCAGCAGCAACACTGGACCTGCTTGCCTCTTCTCCACGTGCTGCTGTATTTAATTGCGTTCTGGATCATTCATAATACAGTAACTAGTATCTTGTTTTGACATTTCTAAAGTAATTGTTAACTCTCTTTATAATTTAATTAGAGGGGAAAAACTGTAATTGGGTTAAAGAAGAACAGTGATCATTTAGTGAAGACTTTTGCCCTAAAATGTTTAAATTAGAAAGTAAAAATGATAAAGAATGTTACCACTGGCAGTATCATTTCCTTTGTGTATTTTTTTCAGGTGATCTTTCTGCCGTCTTGCAAGAGTCTGAATCCTCTGGAAAGTCCCCTGGATTTCCTGAAGCGTATCTAGAACATCCTCACTAACCAAAAAACAGAGACTGAACACTGAGCATCCACTTCCACTGTGAATATTTTTTTACAGAACAGATGAAATTTGATTATTACTTTAAAACGCTGAGACAAGATTATGCCATTAGATAAGACAATGACAACTACATCAGACATCATATATTTCTTTATCATATACTTGCTATGTGACATCTGCAAGACATTTGATGGTAAGTGAATATCCTTAAGAATTTAACTTGCAAAATCATTTGCAAAAATTATTTGCTAGGACCAAAAACTTCTCAGAATCAAATCCTTGACAGGTACTGAAATTGCATGTGCAAAAAACAAAACAAAACAACATCAACAAAAAAAACATAAATCTAGTAAATCCTTTACTTAAATATATACACAAAAAGGGTCAAAAGAAGTGTATTTTCTCAAGCTGCCATGCACACAACATCAATGTGTCTTGGAATCTAAGACATTCAGCATATACTGTATATATTTACGTATATGCTGATTGGTACAGTATGCCAAAAACTTGTCAAATAATAATAATCCAAAAATAGCAGATTTACAGTGTCCATCATGATGTCTGCACTACTATCTTACAAGAAACCATTTTATGACCATATATATATATGTAATGCCTCACTGTCTGGATGTTCCAGTAGAACTATAAATAAGCTCCAGTTAGTCCACAATGCAGCTGCTAGAGTCCTAACTAGAACTAGAAGATACGACCACCAATACGATCACACCAATATTATCAATACTGCATTGGCTCCCAGTAAAATCTTGCGTTATTGATTTGAATATATATTACACATGGCAATGTGCATGAATTTCAGCACCAGAAAGCTGTCTCTAGGTCAGGTATGAGATTTCATATAGTACAACCTCAGTTTAAACAACCGCTCTAAGATTATCTGAATATGGTTTTAAATGTCTGGTCCACTTTGGTACTTTTTTCTGCTTTAACAGACTGAGTAATATAAGCATACTATGAAGCTTAATAAATTTAATTCCAAGTTATACAGGAGTTATACAGGAGTATGAAATACATACATCTTCATGCCACTAACACCAGGAACAGGATGTGCACACATCGATGTAAACGCCGGGGATTCATTCTTCACGTTGCCAAAAAAAGTAAGAAAGAAAGGATGAACAAAAGCCAGGCCTGAGAGAAAGTTAAATTACTTTTCTAAGTAATATATCAAACAAATACTATAATTAATATGGAGAGCTGATTTACTTAGTGTAAAATTAGTGTGAAATTAGAAATATACACTTCAGTATATGTGGCAAAAACATCCAATGCCGTGCTGTAGCGAACTCGATCATTTAAATTCTCTAAAATATTACTTTCATAGTAATATACTAATTTTGTAGTTATGTCAAAGCAAAGATATTTTTCCTTAATTTAAGTTAATTTTTCTCTCATACCATAGTCGATAGGCTATGTTCTCATGAAAACCTTGTGCTCGAGCGCCCCCTGTTGTTTAGAGCCATGACATGCCTCAAACAATTGAGAAGAATTATCACGGTGGATTCAATTAGAGAAAAATTCTCACTATGGACAGATAGTGCTGAGAAATGATATCAAACTGTGAAGAAAAAGAACTATATCTTTTTCACACATTTCTCACTATTTAACCCAAGAGTGAACTGTGGATAAGCGGGAAAGCAGCTCAGACACTATTGTTGAATTTTCAGCATGCTTTCCACTAACAAAATCAGAATGAGGAAGGCATATTCATGAGCTTATGTTATGGCCAAAGAGGTCCATCATATAAACTGAGCTATATGTCCAGGACTTAACAACAATTAATTATAACTCAGAATCTTACAAAACTTTTTTTTAAATGGACAGGCAAGCCAGGATTCTAACTGTGACTGAGTACATAGTTATCACTAGCAATGGTGTATTATCTACAGGTCTAGGGTCAACATTCAGTGTTTTAAAATGTACATAACACTATCAACAGATCTATGAATAATATGCGTTGCTCCACCTGATAAAGTTGAATGTAATGTTTATAAATTCAATGAAGATAAGGATGACAGCCTGATTTAGATTGTGGCCTATCAGTGACCAGTTCAGAGACACACCTACCAGGATATAGTTAGTCCTGTGGGAAGTGGAGGAGTTGCTAGGCCACTGAATACTAGGTGACAACCTTTCTGTTTCCTGTTTTCGGTTTGCAGTCTCACAACATTTCACTTCCCCTGAAAAATAAAAAAAATAAATAACAGCAGGGAGTCCTAAATTCCTTAAGCATTGCAAAGTGTATCAAATTCAAATTTATTGTAAAAAAATAAAAAATAAAAATAAATGTAAATAAAACACACAAAGCAAGGAAAAACATAAAATCTAAGCATGGACATTTACCGCTTACATTAGCAAAAAAACAAAAATAAATACACATTTAATAATTTCAGATTATGGAAAGTCCATTAAACCTCAACTATGCCAATACGATCTATAATACAACTGAAAGATGTCAGAATAATATTGCAAATAATAAAGTGCCATTTATATATACTTCTCTTTCCATTGCGCGAACGCGATCTTTTCATAGTACAATTATTTCAACAATTAACACATACAATAAAATGAGAAAATGTCACCAAACTGAAAACTTGTCTGGTGTTCTTGTGGTAGTAAAAGCAGATTCAAACAACATTTAAAATTGTATTGTAAATATATTTAACCCTAATCCCAATTCAGCAATACTACCAGTACCATTTCACTACAGGGCATAAGGACTTTCTCTATTTTCCTCTGTACGTGATTTTTGTCTTGCATTTAATATTGTTCTTCTCATAATTAAAGTAATACACAGAAAGGACTTACTGTTAATCTTGATAGGTAACATAAAATTTGCCATGAGGAATGAAACTTATATCAGTATGTTGTTTGCTATTGTGCAACTGAAAATAATAAACTTTAAAATCCACCCAAAAAAATCTTATTCTTATCTTATTAAAATTATTAGAGTAATTTAAAACAGTTTTGAGTTTTGAGTCTGGTGTTTGGAAGTCTGATGTTCCCTGTAATAATATAAATAAGTAAATCATATTATAAAGGCTTATAAAGTGTGTTAACAGGACTTATTACATATTTAGTAATAAGAATTTGGTAATATAGTATGTAAGAAAATGAGAAGTGCAGATGTCATTTTTTGCACTTGCAATGTTTAGATTTTTATTTGTCGTAAACGTTTTGATGTAATGTCGCACTTTATAATAAAGGTATGTAAGAATTGTAGTCTAGCATAACATTTACAACAAACCCAATCCTTGAAAAACACAAAAACATAAATAACTGTTATTGTTCAGCCAGCAAAATGTCTCATTTCTGGAACAGTATTCATTGGGCAATATATTGGTTTAGTTTGCAGATAATAGATGTAAACACTAACCTGAAACACGCTTTAATTGTGCTTTGAGTGCTGATATCTCCTGCTCCTGGTCATCTATCTTTTTCTCCAGCTGCTGTGTATAATGGTGAAACTGCTCTGTCTGAACACACATAAGCAGACAGACAGACAGACAGATCAGACAAAGTCCTGATTGACTTTGATTTAGCAGTTATATACATTAGAGAAAGGACCGAAAAAAACAGAAAAATGCAATAACGGCTTGTACTGAACCTTCTCCTGTAGTTGCCTTTTGGCATTTTCATTCTCAATTGAGATGTTGCGGTAGGCTTCGTACGCTTTGTTCAGCGGATCACCAATGTTTCGGTCCATGCCGCAGCCTTCAGTAACATCACGGACGCAGCTCTCATGGGTCCTGCAGTCACAAAATACACACTCAACAATCAAAAAACATAGCTGTGTGATTTATAACAGACCTGTCAATCCTGCATCTGGATGTGTGGTGGTTTCTGGAGTGTTATATACAAATACCCATTACAGATGACCCGTTTGACTTCATTACCGTTTAATTAGTATAATATTTGACAACACCATTCATTATCATTATCATATGACATTAGTCTGCCTGAAGTCTGTTTGTCCCAATGATGTTCATGGAGATGCTTTTCCAAATGACACGCCTTTTGAAAGACTATTTTTTAGGAAAGCCGGGAAACCTGTACCACACCAGTCTCCACGAATAATGACTGACCAGACTGACAAGTTTAACCGTGCATAAATAAAAGCCAGGGCAAGCCAAATACACAGCCAGAAAATATATATACACCATATACATATACACATACATATATATATATATATATATATATATATATATATATATATATATATATATATATATATATATATATATATACACGAAAATACTTTAAATTCTTATTAAGTAAATAATTATGTTTGGTGGAGTGTATATACACTAATTCAGCAATAACTTAATTTAACCTACATAATTATATTACTTCCATAATTTCACACAACCTTGTTTATTTAACAGTAAGATTCATAATAAGTGGAGTCTTTAATTTGTACTGGTTGAGAATATATATGGATGTGGCTCTACATTTACAGCAGAAGAGAACTTAACTATATTTTGCATAATTTGGGAAGTGAATAATGACGTCTACGCTAATGTAGCAACTCGTTTAGAAGTCAAAACTCTTCACTATTAGTGTTACAGTACATCAAATAAAGGAAATGAAACCATTGTACGACGTTGTTTAAATATATATATATATATATATATTATTTTTAAAATAAATAAACAAAACTACCGCATTTGAGCTCGCGCCGAATGCTATGAGCGAACTAATTCCGCCGTAACTACACAGAAGTGTCAGCTCTCTACAGCTAGCGACTGCTGCTAACCCACTTGTTCCTCTTTGGCTTTGAATGGAGCCTTACCTTCGTCCGAAAACTGGCCAAAACACCTACATTTATCTATCGGTTTGAAGTCATGGCGCGCTCTCGGTCCTGCTCTACATCTCTCAATGTTCACGTTAAAGGGGAGGAAATGGAGTGTTTCGCACAAATGTACATTTTTACATGTTTTACAACTAGCTGGGAACTTCCCTCGGGGAATCCCCGCTCGCCTGTGACTTCCGCCTGCAGCCGCTCCGCCAATCAGAAGCCGCGCTGCCGCCTCACGCTGAAGGCTGCGCGAGACCCGGTGCTCTGTTTTCAGCCTACTCGACTGGCTGCGTGTCTGCTATTAATGTCATTTGGGCCGCAGGCAAAATAGCTGTGCAGAGTCCTGCTGTGGGTTGCACGATAATATTTTCAGTTGAATCATGGCTAGTGCTGCTCTAAATGATACTATTAGTTAGCACATACACTATTAATAGCGTGTATCAAGCGTGTATCAAATAACCTTTTCTTACTGACTGGACTAAAGCATGTAAAATGCATAAGCTCAACAAATCAATCTTTGCTTTGATCAAGGCTGATTGGGGTATTTTAAAAATGTCTGTTGTTGCCTAGTAAAATCCACAGTGTTGAATTAACACCTACTGCAGTGCTCACCGACCCTGTTCCTGGAGATCTACCTTCCTGAACATTTGAGCTCGTTCCAACCATAATCGTGCCCAACTGACAATCTAATCATTGCCTTGAGAAGTTCTTGATCAACTCAAACATGTGTGTTAGATTTTGGTTGGAAAGGAAACCTTCAGGAAGGTAGATATCCAGGAACAGGGTTGGTGACCACTGACCTACAGAGTTGGACATCAATAATTCAACACACTAATTCAACACACTAGGTGTTAATTCAACACTGGGGATTGTGCTGTGTGTGCATATATTCTTAGAAGTATTAAGTAAGAAACCTTAGACATTTTTTGTCGGAATGTAGATTTATGTATGTAATTGAGGGTTCATCTGATTAAATATGCATAAAGTTAGCTTTATTTTCGTATTTTAATAAGTAAAGTTTCATTTTATAGAAGCAATTTAAAAAATTTGTATTACATGCAGTGTCCTGCATTCAAGTCATAAAGTGACTGTCAGCATGCAACTCCACTCATGTTTCTATTTATTTGCACACACACTAAATTATCTAATACTTTCCCGTAATCTAGACTATTTACTCCCCCTTCAGCGTCAAAAGGCAAAAGTTCAGTGGACGATGGAGTAAACATCTGGATTTACTTAATTCTGCAACATCTACAACAATATCTACAACAACATGTCCTGAGTGTGCTTTGACCCAGCTCTAATCCATGTAGATGTGCAGTAGCGTGTATTAGCATTCACAGTGTTTAAACTCTTGAATAATGCTCACTCTGTACACGTTTAACTTTAAACACCACATATTAAACTACATACTTTTAGTAGAGAGTACATGCAAATATTTTAGTAAAATGTACAATGAGTTGTTTTTTATAACGTGTTGAAGTACTTTTATTTATTTTATTTATTATGCTACCCTTCAGAATATATCCTAATGATAATAAATTAAGTATACAAAGAATTCTTTCACTTGCAAAATAAGGCCAACTCGCTGCTACCACTCTTTAAACCTGCATTAGAATGGCACATCCTATAATGTATTTAAAAAAAAAACTGCTGCCATTCATGACTGGAAACTATGCAATTATGACCACAAGATGGCAGAGTTGCTATCATTTGTGATATGCTGGACGGGGTCTTCAGGGGAGCTGTGATTTGGCTCAAACTAAATCCGGTCTCTTTTATACGCTTCCTACACAAGCTTCCTGTCTAACATGGAAAAACACCAGAGATCTGATAATCACTTTATGCAGTTCAGCTGAAGTTGGATAGCGAAGTGCATGAAGCAAAAAATATCAGGCATTGTAACAAACAGAATAATTGGAGTGTCATACTAATATTATATGCATCTCAAGGGTTCTTGAATCTATTGATTGTCATGGCCATCAGAGTGATAGAAGTGTTCAAATTCCTAACATTCCCCAGTGTAATGACCTGTCAACATGAAATATGCTTCTCTCTCTCTCTCTCTCTCTCTCTCTCTCTCTCTCTCTCTCTGTGTTGTGTGTGTGTGTGTGTGTGTGTGTGTGTGTGTATTGTTTGCTTGTTAGGCAGCAGTGTCACATCTCCCCAGCAGAGTACCCAGTTCAGTCCTGAGAATGTTCCATCCGCATTCACATGGGTTTCCACATGTATATCCCAGTAGGTTGACTGGCACCTCTAAATTGCACTTAGATGTGAGTGAATGAGTGTGTGTGTGTGTGTGTGTGTGTGTGTGTGTGTGTGTGTGTGTGTGTGTGTGTGTGTGTGTGAATACATGAATGCATGGTGTCCCTTCCGGTGTGTTCCCACTTCACACCCAGTCTTCCCAAGATAGACTCCTGAGTCACCATGACCCTGATCACCATGCTGCGGAAAAAAAACAATAGAAACTCTTGTTGAATTTGTACTAGTTTTAATTGTTATAACTGTAATTGTAATGCTTTTAATGGAAACTGTAATGGTCCCTGTGGGTCTCTACTGGTAATTTGTTGCCTTCTATTGCCATGTTATGACTAGTGGATACCATTAAGGATAAATAATGGTAATGTTAATGGCTTTAATGGTTAGCTGATGGTTTGTAATGGTATTTGTAGTGGAAACCACTAGAATTTATATCATAGTTTCTATAGTTTTTTTCTATATATTTTTTTTTCCAAGCAGGGTTCTATAGTTTTTCCCAGCAGGGTTCTATAGTTTTCTAAAGGTTTTTTTTCCCCAACAGGGTTAAATTAGTAATTAGTATTAGTGCGTGTGTGTGTGTGTGTGTGTGTGCACTAATGATGAGCCACGTTCCAGATTCACCCTACATGGCTTCCTTTTGTATGTGTGTTATATCTACAAACTGACTCACTGTGTTACGTTTCTGTTTGCAGTGAAACAGGCCATTGCACATGTTATAATCATCACGTGTTTAGTGTTTATCACCAGAACCTCATTCTCATTCTGCTGTCAGTTAGCCTTTCTATGCATGAAGGCTTTCCAGATTAAGCATGACATAGTTTCAGCCAGATGAGAAAACGCCTAACCTGGGAAGCCATCCGTCACTATGTGCAACAGAGTCATTACTGGCCATCCTATCCTCCTCTTCTATTGACTTAAGCAGTGTGAGTAACCTGAGCTCATCCTGTAGGCTGCTATCTGATCCCTCTCCTCCAGACTGAACACAGAGCGTCCACCACGCTATGGCCACACAGCTGTCAATCACTTAGCATAAGCAGACAGGAGTCTTTTGAGTGGTAAAGGATGGGGGAAGGGTGAGACAGGGGCATTATGGCAAATGCAAACAGAGCTGGTGGAGTCAGCATGTTCAGTTTTATCTGTTGGCACAGCACACCAATCCTAAGAGAGAGTAAAGGATAAAAATACACTGCACTCAAATATGAAATGATATAGCAAATATGATTTCACACTTTACTGCCAACCACCCAGAATCATATGGGACATGTTTCAATATCAGTATTCTATATACTATAGAAATGTGTGACTTCTTTTTTTAAACATACATTTTTACATATATATATATATATATTTCTTTTCCAAGATCACTACAATCAAATGTGATATGTGTTAACATTATTGAGTAGTTTTTGAAGTTATATTTTAAGTAATGATTAAAATACAAAAAGATGTGCTGTTATAGGAAAATAATCAGTACCAGAGTGGTGTGACGCAGCCCGACACAAATGATTACAATTTTTAATTTCTCAACAAACATCACATTATGCTATTTAACTGTTTACATATAATATTATGGAGTGTCTCTGAGACAAGTTCCTGTTATAACTTATGTTATGGCAGCTATAAACGGTCGTTCCCTCACCAGACTCTCTCTCCTGAAGTTAATAAAAGAACTGGAAAGTCAACTGGAAACCCACTGTCCTGATATAGAAAACAGAACACTTCAGTGATGTGTATGTGTTGCTTCTATAGAAACTATAACATATTAGAATGAGCACATTAATATACACTTGTGATTTGCCTTGTAGCTGTGACTGTGATTAGAGCTGCTGTTAAAGGAAATTAATCAACATCTAATGACAATTCAGATTCGAGAACTCATCAGTGCTGTGGTATAAATTATTTTAATCGAAGATCAATAACTAAAAAACAAGTATGTCAAATTTACATGCAATTTTAATAAATATAAAATAAGGTTAATATGGTACACATGTTTGAAAAGTATATTTTAGCACAGTGTGACTGGGGTTGTTTCTGTGGGTGTGTCACAATTTAAGGTAGGCTTCGGAAGCAAACGCAGATAAGAACATTTTATTAAACAAATAAACATCAAAACAAAGACACTAAGACAGCTAGGCAGAAATACTGTGGCAAGAAACAAAACATGATGACATGGAACAAGGTAGTCTAGGACAACCAAAAGACAGCAAAACAGTGCAAACAATGGCTATATATAAGTGTGCTCATTAACAGAAACGTGAATCAGGTGCAGGTGGTCATGTGACATGTAGTACAGTGCAGTGGCTGATGGGAACTGAAGTCCAGCATTACCTCGTTATATATGACAGGGTGAAAGTTCAGGAAAAACAAGCTCTAATGGCTCCATATAAAAATGATGATTTGCCTAATGTGACTAATATATATATATATATATAGTATATGTATAACACCCTGTATATATGTTCCCTTAGTCATACTGATGGAAAAAAGTATGATAATAGAGTCATATACCATAATGGAGGACTACATGAGTCTACTCTACTCCATGTGCAGTCATAAAAACCTTTGAATGTGCAATGACTGTTCAGTTTGATCTTTTTTCTCTGCCTCCTCCATCTCTCTTTACCACTTTCTCACTTTTCTATTCTCTCTCTCTCTCTCTCTCTCTCTCTCTCACACACACACACACACACACACACCCTCTCTCTCTCTCTGTTCCTCTCTCTCTCTCTCTCTCTCTCTCTGCACTCAATAATTAGTAATGCAAAC
The DNA here is from genome assembly GCA_012411365.1 of Ameiurus melas. Classification (NCBI taxonomy): domain Eukaryota; kingdom Metazoa; phylum Chordata; class Actinopteri; order Siluriformes; family Ictaluridae; genus Ameiurus; species Ameiurus melas. The sequence continues at coordinate 23,673,319 of CM022758.1, read as the reverse complement.
AAGTCATGTCTGTCTACCTGTGTGTGTGTGTGTGTGTGTGTGTGTGTGTGTGTGTGTGTGTGTGTGTGTGTTTGAAAGGCCTCAGGGGAAAGACACAGGGCATTGCAGAGTTTTCACACGTTCCAGCATCTCTCTGCACTTTCCATACACTCACAGCAGACACTCAATCACCATGCTGTTCTTTCTTAAACAAGAATAAATGAAATGAACAATAACAATATATATGCTCATAATGACTTTATCTCACATATACAGTAAATCAGAAATTAAGTTAAATTGTGTCCAGTTCTTATTTCCAAGTAAAGCTCATCATACAAGAATAGAGCATGTAATCTTCCCATGAGGAAAGGTTATTGACAGGTCACTCATGCCTTAGGTCACCTGAGCAGCAGAGGCCATTGTGCTCCACACTAAAGCTTTAGCTGCACATCACATGAATGGCCAGGTTTGTAGTTGTTGAATAGGAGTGTAACACTGACCTAGTGCAAAAGTGAATGAGATGTTCTTATGTGCAAATATAATTATGGTGCATAACTGCACCTCAGAGTAGGATACTGACTCTGATTTCTCTTAAACAATGCTGGTTGATGTCACTGTTAAGAACTTGAGCTCACACTAAAAGATTTGAATCACTTGCAATCAGTTTTTGGTAGACATAGAGGTCAAGCACACACACTACATGATCTTTGATCACAGAAGAGTGTACCGGATTCCCAAATCCTATTTCTCACAAAAGTAAATATGAAAACTGTCTACTATGCGGCACTGTAATTTTGTCACAAAAAATCTTGAGGAACTATTGGGTTAGGAGAGATGGGCAGTGAGAATAGTCTATTCTGCAAAGAGAACCAGAGTTGCCAAGCCCAAAGATTAGTTGATCAGTGGGAAACTGGGGCATAATTAACAACTTATACCTGTTTCATAATAATCCCATAATAAACATTACATACACATGCCCATATTCAAGATATTTATTGCAGCATAAACCTATTCCTAACCCTCACCTTTTATACAAATTTTTGCTGATTCACTGAGAAGAGTACTTTTGAATAATCACAACGCTAATTCTGACACATTACATCTTAAATAAAAACCATTACAACCTTAACCACACTCCTATCCTTAATAATCAGCATTGAGAAATCACTGACATTCTGTGCATAGGGCAACTAGGCATTTTATATCCTTTGCATTATATATGATATTCAAAACTGAATGTCCCAAAGGCTTCGTTTGGCTTAACAGTAAAGATGCAGAGGAGCATCTGAACTGAAATCATTTGAAGAGCAGATGGCTTTGCATGATTCAGAGAGTAGTTTGAGTGAGTTACAGTAACATGACCAAATTTCACTTCTAAGAACTAGGTGACTAATCAGACTACACATGTGTGCCATGCTTCACTAATTTTTTTTTTTTTTTTTTTTTTTTTTTTTTTTTTTTTTTTTTTTTCTCTCTCTCTCTCTCTCTCTTACTCTCCAACAGTACAGGAGAACATTGGTAAATCTTTGCCCTGTCAGGTGCTCTGAGAGCCAGCAAAATAAACCGACTGTTGTAGGTCTGCAGTAAGAAGAGATCAGACAGAGCAAGAGAAGGGAATTCTGGGGGAGGGAGATCAGAAGCCGGCCAAAGCTGAGAGCTTAGGAATCCTGAGGGAGAGACAGGGCTTGTGCTGGAATGCAGAGTGAGTACTCAGATCACATTTCAGGATCCCAGTGTCCAAGCACTGAGACACAAGTTAAATAGCCAAGTCAATATGTGGTGCAGTTTGAGAGACTAGTGCTAAAGCTGCTCTGAATGTTTATTAGCTTGAGACAACGGTGCCATACTAATATCTAAACTTCCCTCGGCGAGGTAAGGAGAATGTACTAAACAAGAGCATGCCTGCCAGAAGATCAAAAACCACAAGTGCTTAGTCTTTAGCTTGGCTAAAGTTGTGCTCTGTTTTCAAAAATGACTCATGTAACTGACATAGTATTTCTCAGAAGTCTCACTTCCCGGTATTATAAGTGTGTACTCCTTCCAAGGAAATATATATATATATATATATATATATATATATATATATATATATATATATATATATATATATATATATATATATATATGTGTGTGTGTGTGTGTGTGTATGTGTGTGTGTGTGTGTGTGCACTGAGAATGGTGCTGTTTGATTTGTGGCTCTAGCTTCAAGGCTCCCAGATTTATTGAGAGGACTAGTATGAGAAGAGTGACAATCAGACATGATAAAACGTAGGTCTAAATTCCTGACTGACAGTTGAAAAATTAGCATTGAGGATTGAGATTATATGTAATTTGATATGAGCTGGCATACACAAAAAGCAACCATACACAAAGGCTGTATTAACATTTAATGAAACACATACAGGCACCTAAACTCGAAACAGGAAATACTGACTGACAGGTGCATGAATATGGATGATATGGGCCAATCAGTCTAATACTTTCAGTTGCTGTTGCTTTTCTCTCAGTTTCCTGGGGGTGTGGTCTGTGGATCTGACTTACCAATAGGGATTCACTTTACAAAGAATTCTCCAACACCTCAGAGAATCAAGAGTTTTGCAACGTACCATGACAACACAAAGAGTTTGTCAGCACCAGGGAAAGCCCCAAAAATATCTGACCTTTGAATCCAAAAACTAAATATAAACAAACTACATACTACAGTCCATCATACACATCAAAAGGGGGAAAAAATATTTTTTTTTTTTTATAAAAAAAAATTTTTTGGGAAAAAAAAAAAAGCCCTTAAACAACAAAACTGCTGGCCACTGAACTGCAAAACTGTATGTTATTATCATTTTTAATACTAGGTCTATTTATAGGTTGAGATTAAGGAATGGCTTTAAAAACATTGCATAGTTTACTAGTAAGCTGTAGCTAAAATGCTAAATGCAACGTTAAAATAAATGCTAAAATATTTTCAGTATGGCAAAGTTGGTATTTCCTTGCATTATTAAAAATATACGGTCATGTTCTTGTTTGGATTCTACAAAGTGGCCACAACATTCTGCTTTATAATCAAGTGTAGCTTTGTAATCAAGTCTAAATCTAACCAAACCTTCATTATTTATATTTTTTGTTGCCATATATTTTGTTAAAAAAAAAAAGAGCTAGTCCATTTGGAAAGACAGAATACTGAATGCCTATTTAAAAAATAGTATGTAGATGTTAATAATTTGTAGATGTTAAGAACTAGGCTATCAAAGACTTTTATTAAGGAGTTTGTCAACTTCTTTTGTAAATACAGAGATAAGGAAATATACAATAATTGGTATACTTTTTGTATCAATAGTTACTCCGTACTAAAAACTTCAAAGTTATTTATCTGGCCTGGTTTAAACCCCCGTTTTTTAAAAAAATGACTGAATTACTTTCCTGTGCCAAAATTAAAGTGATTTGCTTTTGTAGGGTAACTATTGTAATGTACAAGCCAATGTTTGGGTGAATTCATCTATGTAAGTTTTAAGATTTCATGTTGGTGTTTCCTAAAATGTAGTAAAATACATCTGTGATATATATATATATATATATATATATATATATATATATATATATATATATATATATATATATATATATATAAAAATATATACTGAAACCAATGGCTTCTTTTAGTAGTAGTAAAAAAAAAAGAAAAGAAAAGTCTATCTCGAGTATTCACAAGCAATAATTAGTTTTTGGTTATTTTTCTGTTTGAATACTTATAATAAATAGCAGCAGTGACATTTAGCCTGCAGTAAAATGAGCTCTTCTGTGTAATCAAACTCTCTCCACTATGAGCTGCTTAACTGTGTGGTTCTGCTCCACTAAATGGGTGGTGGGTATGAAAGTCTAGGCTTGTGTCTGTGTTCCATGCCAAACCCAGTAATAGATGATTGCATGTGATAAATGAGTGTGTCACACAGCTCCATCTGGAAGTGGGGAAGAGGCTGAAGCAGCAGCAGGTAATGGATGGGGCAGGACAGGAGCTCTGAGAGGAGAGGTCACCTGGAACAACACTTCCCACGCCTCCCTCATAGCTCTGCTTTATATCACAATCCATAATTTTAAACTTAAACACAGCCCACACACACACACACACACACACACACACACACACACACAATTAATTAAGGCTATGCCTAAACCTAAACCAACCTTAATCTCAGTAACCAAAAGGAAACATTTTCACTCTATTAGGTTTTAAATAAAAGCTGCAGTAAAAAACAAACAAACAAAAAACATGTAAATAAATAAAATAATAACAAAGTGCCCTCCACTAATATTGTTTAACCTTTTGCTATGTTGTTAAAAAAATGCTCTCATTGATATCAAACTGTGAACACAACACAGGTTTATCAAATAAAATTGTTAAATATAGGTGTGCAACAATTATTGGGACCGCTATCAATTTATATGAGAAATATACATTTGAAGTATATTCCCACTGCTTTTTTTTATGACTAGGAGCAGGAAATTGTTCAACCATGACTTCCTGTTTCACAGGGGTATAAATATGAGGTAACACATAGGCCGGATTCCCTTGGCCATTCATAACAATGGGTAAAAGGTTGTTGAGGTTTACAAAATGGGAAGTGGCTATAAGAAGCTTGCAAAAGCATTGAAAATGCCCACCATCAGGGCAATAATTAAGAAGTTCATGTTATGAATCAACCTGCAATTGGACGTGTGTCTATATTGTCTCAATGCACTGTGAAGAGGATGGTTCGAGTGGCCAAAAAATATCCAATGATCACAGCTGGAGAATTGCAGAAGTTAGTTGTGTCTTGGGGTCAGAAATTCGCCAAAACTACAATCCGAATTCATCTACATCACCACAAGTTGTTTGGAAGGGTTTCAAGAAAAAAGCCTCTACTTTCATCCAAAAACAAACTCAAGCGTCTTCAATTTGCTAGACACTACTGAAACATCAAATGGGATTGGGTTCTATGGTCAGATGAAACCAAAATAGAGCTTTTTGGCAATAAACACCAGAGGTGGTTTTGGCGAACACGGAGGGGTAGCCCTATACCTCATGCCCACAGTTAAATATGGTAGTGTCTCTTTAATGTTTTGGGGCTGTTTTTTTCTGCCAGTGGACCTGGACAATTTGTTAGGAGACATGGCATCATGGACTCTATCAAATATCAACAGATATTAAATGAAAACCTGGCTGCCTCTGGCAGAAAGCTTAAAATGGTCCATGGTCGGATCTTCCAGCAGGACAATGATCCAAAAAAAAAGAGGAGAGTCCATCAGCATGGACTTCAAAATTTGAAGGATCTGGAGAGATTCTGGAGAGAATGATCTAAGATCCCTTGCCATGTATTCAGGCATTATAGGAGAAGACTCCTTTTTTTTTTACTTTTTTTTTTTTAAATATATATAAACCTGTGTTTTGTTTGCAATTGTTTGATATTCATGAGAGCAGACTATTTTCCTAAAACATTTTTAACAAAAGATTAAACAATAAATAAAAATAAAGAAAGTTTTTCCCAACTTTCTTTGCTCATATTTACCAAGGGTGCCAAATTAGTGCAGGGAACTGTAGTAGTAGTAGTAGTAGTAGTAGTAATAATAATAATAATAATAATAATAATAATAATAATAATAATAATAATAATAATATTATTATTATTATTATTATTATTATTATTATTATTATTATTATTATTATTATTTGTTTCCTTGTTGGTACCAGCCAAATGTCCCCACAAGGGCAAAATTGTAAGACATAGACACCAAGATATAAAAACATGCCCCACCCCCTAGTCCATCCGTCCCCGCCTTCACCCAGCCACCCGCAATCCACCTCCGCTTACACACACACACACACACACACACACACACAAACTTGTGATTCAAATGATATAGAAATACCTAAAAAAAAATTTTTTTAAACTGATCTTGCAGTTCAAGTAAAGATCTCGGACTATAATTTGAGGATTAGTAAGTTTAATGCCTGTTTGCTTTCCAGTGTTTAGCTCAGTCACAGCTCTTTCTATTCAGGCGCTCAAAACATGATGTTTCCTGTTTCTGGGAGAAGCACAGGAAGCCCTCTCTCTCTCCCTCTCCCTCTTTCTCATGAGTGTTTGGCTACACTCCAGCTTCATGGCCTCATTCAATCACACTGCCATACAAATACTGCATACAAATGCTGATTCAACTAAAGCAGTTCTCAACTGCACAGCATCTTATCACAGATATGTCTTCACGTGTTGATGTAGAAAGTATTAGAGCCACAAGTGATATATTTTCACTGGCTCATGGAAATGCTTTTCCGTCATTTTACTGCAGGAGTAAACAGTAGTTTTCTGGATTTAAACTTTAATTGTGGGTTCCAAGGACAAAACCAATTGCCCAGTGTATCCTAATACATAGCTTTTGTCAAAGAGCAAAATACAATGCAAACACATGGTTCCTAGCAAAATGCCCCCTTTTCACTATTTATTGTGAGTGTTCTGCATCCCCTAACTAAAGCATCTGGACACTAATTTATTGCAGTGCTTTGGAAGATTTTCAGGATTAAGCTGGATATTCATCCATCCATCCATCCATCCATCCTCTACCACTAGCCTATCCCAGGGAGCATCAGGCAAAAGGCAGGGTACACCCTGTAAGCTGGATATAAGAAACATATTTCAGTTTGTATTTAAGCACTATAAAAGCAATATCAGGCAGTACGCATGAGTGCCACAGGTAATCACAGCCATGCTGATATTTAGTACAACAACACAATTGTAAATGTGATATGACTTTTATGCAACAGTTGTATAAACAAATGTATATTATGTATTATATTATATTATGTGTGTGTGTGTGTGTGTGTGTGTGTGTGTGTGTTGTGTGTGTGTGTGTGTGTGTGTACCTATATTTGTTTATATTATAGAAGGCACAGCTGTAAAGAGAGTTGTCTGTTGCCATGCCAACTTACAGTCTGATTGACAGGCCACAGTGAGTGCAGTAACGGTTAACGGTTTCAATGTAACAGACTATTGCTAGATTTGGAATTTATGTAGCAAACACAGGCAAGTGGAGTGATACAAACAGTGTAATGTGCCAGAGCTGTTCTACTAAATATAAGTACTCTCGGAACGCCACTTGTTCAATTAGTGGACCAGAACTAACTTGTATACTATAGTTTTTAGTTTATTTACTAGGAATGGCATTATATCCCATTTTTTATCTAATACTCTTAGAAATAAGAAACCTTCAAGGGGTTTTTGGGTAGTTAAGTGTTATTAGCTTTCAAATTGAGTTCTGCTTGGAAGCTGTTGTAATAGGAAAACACTCAATTGTATGTTTCTATACAGAAGCCCATACAAGATTTTGAAGATTTTCGCAAGATTTTCGTGTGTTTTTGTGTGTGTGTGTGTGTGTGTGTGATCGTCAAAAATGCTTCATTTTGCTATATCTTTTTTCAAAATTTGCGATGGAGCTTCTGGACTTGTTCATGCTTTCTTTTCTTTTGCAGTAATGTTGTTGGTAAATAAGACCTTTTAGCTGTACTCATGCTCGACGCACATTAATCGACCAGGGCTTTGGCTGTCTGCGCATTGTGATGATGTCACATGACACGTCTTGGCCCAAAACTGCAGAAAATTAAAGCCAATTTTTCAAATTGCAAGCTCCTCCGAGAATATCGCAGAGTTTGCTTTGTTTTTGTGTTCATTGTTGGAGGTACTGACATAGGATTCCCCAAGCTTTTTTCTAAGACTAGGATTAGTCAGTTGTTCTCCTACTGATCTGATCCCAAAATCTGACTCCACCGTAATGGGGGAACAAATAAGACTGGTGTCCCTGGATGGACTGAGCTGAGGATCCACTGACATGGAAAATGTTCTTATTTGATGGTCTTTATGTGAAACATAGGAGGCATAATGGTACTACACCTTATGACCATTTGTGTCCTCTGTACACGAGCAAGATTTGTGTGGTGTCAGTCAACATAACATATTAAATTATTGAAATAAAAATTCAATCAACAAACAGATAGATAGATAGATAGATAGATAGATAGATAGATAGATAGATAGATAGATAGATAGATAGATAGATAGATAGATAGATAGATAGATAGATAGATAGACAAAAAATCTATCTATCTATCTATCTATCTATCTATATTATATGAATAGATGATTTATCTTATATATATATATTTTTTTTTAATTTATCAGGTTTGGAATCCCACCCAAGGTGTTGGGGCTAAAAGTTATTTATTAGTAGATTCAGACAACAAAAACATTAACTCTGCACCCTGATTGTGTTGGCTTATTTTCCTTTTCTTTTCTTTTTTTTAAACACATGAACAGTAGTATGGCATATATACCGCAGCTCCACCGCCCATAGTAACATTTTAACCGGAATCTCTCTCTCTCTCTCTCTCTCTCTCTCTCTCTCACTCACTGTGTGTGTGTGTGTGTGTGTGTGTGTGTGTGTGATCGCACAGTGCTGATCGCTGAGCACTAGGAACTGAGCTGAAAGGACGGGACGGCGGTGTGCTTTGGCCCCGTGGACAGAGATAAGTGTGTCAGTGGATCTTGATGGGCAGAGTGTGGAGGCAGATGTACCATCAATACTCCTACTATTACCCGCCCTACCTGCACGCCAAGGTAGGATACAGTATACAGAGTATTCACGGAGCTACACGGCTGTGGGGCTGAATAAGGACTCGCGACGCACTCGGGGCTTTAAAAAATAAATAAATTAAAAAATAGCAGAAATCGCACAAAATGTGACAAAAATAAGTTTGGGATTTTCAGGGCTTGCGGAACACTCCCGTTTTGGCTACTGCGACGGTTTCTCGTTGTTTTTCGATGCTCTCTCTCTCTCTCCCTCTCTCTCTCTCCCTCTCTCTTTCTGTGTGTGTGTGTGTGTGTGTGTGTGTGTGTGTGTTATATTTTGTGTGTACTATAAATTCCAATGGCTATTATATGGCTCGCATCTGACAACATTGCTGGCTAGAATAAACATTGTGAACAATCGCATTATAAAAAAAATGAAGTCAAAAACAGTATCACAGCCGAATCCCGTGTTGAACTCCTACAGTGTTCTTCTGTGCCTGGCTGGTCTTATATAAACACTGTAGGTGTTATTTCCACATTGGGGATGTTGCTGTGAGGATGATGGCCTGCATCCTGTATCTCTAGCAGCCTGATTCTGCTTCTGTAGCTGATTAGAGTTGTTTGTGCTGCAAAAAACAAACAAACCTGATTTTGTGTCGAGGTTGGGAAAAGCAGCAAATATGTTACATTATAGATTACTAATATGTTATTTATCAGAGTAATTAGTACTTCAAATGATTTGTTTGACAACTTTAAACATGACTAATATACAGGATTTAATACTGAGATGTTTCATAGGTGGAGCTGATGTTGGCATGTCTACTGGCATGATACATCTTTTTTGCACCTGGTTTATCTTGCCACATGATGTGTCAGCCCAGCCTTCCTGAAACCGCTGCTGTAATCAGTGCCATCATAGCCTATGTATGAACTAAAAAATATTTTTAATTCCAGTTTCACTCTCCAGTAAGTGTAAATCATACTTAATGTTTCAGACATGTATTAGTAACTTTTTGCTCATGTCAGTTTTAAAGCACGGCATATCATTCTCTTTAAATTATTAATCAGGCTAGAGGGTAGGCTAATACAATGCTGTACAGTCATCAAGATATGACTGATCACCTCTTAATAAACCATAAATGTATAATTAAGCTTCCGGCATAATATTGTTCACTGTAAATATCAAACGTTTTTATTGATTTATTTATTTAAAATGGAAAGCAGGAGTGTTTCAGTGGAATGGAGTATGCAGTAGAGCGTGCTGGATTTTGTATGAAATAGGCACAGCTGGATAACGCTGAAGCAGTAGGGCGGCAAACCGAGCATTGTTTTACGACATGTTGACTTTGTGTGGATTGAGCCATATATACAAAAGAGAATATAACTCTAAACAGTGCCTTGCTCATGACTATACAAAGATTACTCAGTCCATAAGCTGTTATAAAGCAGAATGAATTCAGTGTCCAGTCTTTAGAGAATCGATTGTTTTTTATAATTAGACTGGTGTTTTTTAAGTATATTTTTTATTGGAGATGCTTTCGTAAGACACAGAGATAAGCAAAGAATAGCATATTATTGTATATTTGCAGGCATATCTCTTTCACGGTTATGTTTCAGCAAGCTCTGATCTTGATCTAAAAGGCTGTGAGACAGCGTATATTGACGGTGGAAAGTGAGAAGATATAACAATGTTATAAGCATGTGCAAGGGGATAATGCACAATTAACACTCATGCTGTTGATTCGTTGAGCAGATTTTAAAATAATTATAGCTATTATGGCATCAATTTTTCTTTTCTGTTTTTTTTATTTATTTAGGGAAATCAGTGTCTAGTTCCCAAGTCAAATCAGTATGCGTTGATTTAGTTTATTTACAAGTAATTTCCAAAGGAGAAAATGTTTGAACGCAAATAAATGTTGTGCTTATTTAAAAACTGTTATGAGATGTGCTAAAACTGAAACAATGTCATTCTGATGGTCTGTGCCTAAATTCCTAGGAGTTTAGCAGTAAACAAGCAAAGCGCTTTGTTTCGATACCATTACAAGCAATTTCATGTTGTCCAAGAAAAAAAAAAGTCTAGTTTTTGGTGATCGGTCTCCGTAATCATGGGCTTTTGAAGAGAAGAATTCGAGCACATTAACTACCATTCGACATTATACACTGAGCTTGCCAACAATCGCATTAGTCTGAGGCTGAAAAAGGTCTATACAAAGTTTACAATAAAGTTGGAATAGTTGCCTGGCAGCAGAATGTACACAATTAAAACACAGCTCGGTCATGCTCATTATGTGTGCTTGGGTCTGAAAGAATGCCTATTGTGTTCATATGATTCTCATTCTGGAAATTTTTCACCAGCACGGGGAAACACTCCAAAAGCTTATCAGTGCAGTGGCACTGTCAATCAGACACATGCACATTGGTCAACCAGTAATCACCCTTCCATGCTGATATATGTAAACATGTCGTTAAATGAATGTGAAATGAAATAAGTGAAATGAGTTGAACAAGTGCTGAATTGTTGCTGCTTGGTGCCAGTCTTCAATTGCATGAGAAGATACAGAGTAAATGCTGAATGCTGCTGAGGTTTTTCAAGTGTTTATTGCTTTCTGACTTTGCATGAGATGAATATTTTATTTCCGCATTGATGAAAAGTGATAAGCATAGAAAACAGAGCTGCTCAGTGGCACAATGGCCAGAGCAGAGTGTGATAAATAATAGAAATGTCAATGTCATCCCTTTTGCCTCAAGCAACATATAGGTGTTTGTTTTTATTTAATAATCCCAGCATGTCCGGATTATTAATGCATTGATTTTCCAGCTTTGATAGTACAACAATATATATTTTTGAGGTAAAACATGCAGTTTCCTAGTTTATTTCTACTTATTAATATATTTATATTTATCATTGTGCATTAGGCAAAATTGTGCACAGGTCTAACAAAGTGTATTTATATTTAAAATGTGAACATTCTGTGGAGTTGTTTTTTGTTATTATAGTTTTTGTCCCATGAAAAGGTATTTGGAAAAACCTTTGAATTCAGTATTTTATAGATATAATTATGGTTCAGTGCTAGGTACGCAGCCAAATGTTGATTTTTGTAAGCTGTTTAAAAGCATTTATAGGTTCATTATAATAGGGTTATATTTTTGCATGTGCAGAAACATTCCTTTAAGCTCAGCTCTATGCTGAAGAGCTCAGGTTTCTATTAAAGGGGACGTGTGTGGCAATGCGTAGAGTGCAGGGTTTTCACCAGACTACCGTCTCCTCACATTGCAAGAAGCTAAACTCACCTCAGCTGACTCTCTCATTAGCTCTAATCATGTGCCTGTCTGCTGTCTGGCCTTGGAGAACCCACAGTAAGAAAGACAAATGGATAGTTTTTTTCATACAGTTTTAGTTCAGGGCAGTCAAATATATTTCATACTCATTATCGTTTTCTGCTCTCTGTGGTCATCCTGTTACCTGCTTCATTTCTGGTTTATTACAGTTTGTCAATCCATGAATATGACAATAATTTCATAAGGAGCAATAAAATAATCAATCCAAAACAAGTAATCCAAAAATCTCAGCAGACGTATGTCTAACTGTAACTTGGTAATAAATTCAAAGCATGTCAAAGACTAAAGTGTAAAGCTTAAAATGTTTTGCCTTGTTTAAAATATCTCTGCTCTAATTAAAATTTTGTACATTTAGTAAAGGCAAATTAAAGGCAGTAAAGGCAGTGGTGGCTCAGTAGTTAGGGATCTGGACTACATTTACATGGACAGCAATAATCTAATTATTGACCTTATTCTGAATAAGACAATATTGTGATTAAGGTGTTTATATGAGTTGCTTTTAGAATATTCCTTTCATTTTCCCATTTTACATGTTATAGAACATAGATCGATTAACGCCGACCGACGTCCCTCCAGAATTTCACGTATCGACAGTCTGTCCTCGTTATGGTACCGTATACAATTTTGGGTGTTTTTATTTGTAATTTTTGCGAAAGCTTTAAGTGCAGTTAATTATTTGTCATGCTATACGTGCAAATAGACGACTGCTTGAAGCCGTGGTTGTGTCCGAAACCGCATACTTACCTACTATATAGAAGTTGAGATGCATGTATTTTGCCTACTATATACATGTATTTCGCCTACTATATAGCAGGTAAGTACGCGGTTTCGGACGCAGCCATGCTCTCTTGTTTGACGTAAAACAGTTGAGCACGGCCATGTGTACATGTCCTGTTGGAAAATGTGGTGAAAACTCCCACACAACGTTAATAGTGTGATTAAGGTGTTTACATGTCAATAATGCGACTAAAACAGGAATACTCCACGTCTTAATTCGATTTGTGTTTACTTTGAGTATGACTTTAATCGGATTAAGGTAATAAAAAATTGCTGTTTACATGGTAGTTTCTTAATCAGAATATTGTCTTAATCGGGTTAATATTGGATTATTGTTGTCCATGTAAACATATTGACTTTTGGGCTTTTGAGCAAGGTTCTAAAGCCTCATCTGATCAGATCAGCATACATTTCTTTGGATAACAGAGCACAGAATAAATGTAAATGTTATTTGAGTAAGACAACCCAAGTAGAAGTTATAGGTGTGCAGTGAAACTGGCATCCTGCGGAACCCAACAAAGAAGTTGTAGAAGAGAGCGTTTTGTTACTTTCATACAGGCAGGAGCAGGTGGTCAGATATGAAGCTTGGAGGACAAAGAAAAATGTTGGTTAACATGCTGTGTGATGCGTTTACCATGTTCATTCATTAATCTTCAGTAAATGTGTTGTCCTGGGTAGGTTTACATTTTGGGTAAAAGAAGCACCTAAGTTCATTAATAAATTTAAAAGGCACGGACTACCAAAACTAATAACTGCAGGCATTATTACTGGGCTGGAGTGAAATTAAAACCCCCACATCTACAGTGGATATAAAAAGTCTACACACCCCTGTTAAAATGGCAGATTTTTGTGATGAAAACAATTTAACCAAGATAAATCCATGTCAGAATATTTTCCACCCTCAGTGTGAAATTATAACAAATATTATTTATTAATATAATAAAAATGAAGTGAAAAACAATCAGAAACATTTCAGGGGAAATAAGAAAAATAAAAAAGTTAACAAGACACCCCCAGGCTCAACTAAATCACCCCAAATAATGTGGAAAATTTGGGATGAGACCAAATCCAAAAGGTATAATAATTCCATTATTCCAAAAGGTACATTTGGTGAAATAAAAGCACATCACCCAGACAGCACCATACCCACAGTGCAGCATGATGGTGGCAGCATCATGCTGACTGCTTTTTTCATCTAGAACTGAAATGGTGGAGGGAATCATGAATAGCTACAAATACCAGCCAATTTAAGTACAAAACCTTCAGGTGTCTGCTAGTAAGCTGAAGATGAAACGGTCTTTCAGCTCTCAACACAACAATCACCCAAAGCATACATCCAAATCAACAAAGGAATGGCAAAAGAAGATCAATGTTTTGAATTACTTGGCCAGAGTCCAGATCTGAATCCAACTAAAAATCTGTGGGGTGACCTGAAGCGGGCTGTGCACAGGAGATGCCCTTACAATTTGATGGATCTAGATGTTATGTTTTTGCAAGAAATGCTGATAGACTTTTACCCAAAAAAGAGTGACGTAATAAAATCAAAAGGTGCTTCAACATAGTATTAGTTTAGGGGTGTGCACACTTATGCTACTAGGTTATTGTAAGTTTTTTATTTCCCCATATAAAAGCTTCTGATTGTTTTTCATTTTATTTGCTTGCAATTTCACATTAAAGATGAGAAAATGTCTGACATGATTTATCTTAGTTTAATTTTATCACTTCACAAAAACCTCCCATTTATCAAGGGTGTGTAGATTTTTTTTTATATCCATTGAATATCATGAATTCAATTAAAACAATGTTGTAATATGCCTTTCCTGCATTGTACTGTACCTCTTCTAATCATACTCAGCACTCCAACCCTTCCCCCAGCCATGTCTTAGTCTTCTTTCTCCCCTCACATGCACATACTCTCACATCTCACTATATATGTGTGCCTCTGTGAGAGAGAAAAAGTGCTGTCTTCCTGTGTGGCAGTACAACGTGACCCCCCCAAAAAAAAAACCCCACACATAAACAAACAGTGTGCTCGTAGTTCTCGCCGACACTCTGTGTCGTGGCGGTTGCAGTTGACGATGATTGCATGGTCTCCTCAGAAGAGTTTGGGTCCTCGGCTGTTCCTGAGCAACAGAAGCAGAAAGGTAAATGCAGATCCGGGAAACACTGAACTTATGACACAGTTCTTACTCAAGATTCGTCTTATGACCGTCACTGAAAGAAGCTGTGTATGATATTCAGAGGAAGCAGAAAGAGAGAGGGAGTGAACCGGAAGTAGCATTTTGTCATGTCTTAGTATTGAATGGTATGTAGGCTGTATAATTATATAATTGAGAGTGAAAGAGATAATAAGAGAGAACAGAGCAGCACTCCATTCCAATCAGGAGCAGATATGAGAAATCTGCCCAGCCCAGTTGCAGGCTCAGTTATACTAACCACTTCTCTTTTCATGCAAAATATTTATCGCACTTTCATTTCAATCCATCGCAAGATGGTGAACTATATTAGAGAGAGAGGCAGAGAAAGAGGCAATAACAATGTGATCAGCAATGTGATCACGTGTGGTGTATGTACAGTACTGTGCAAAACTGTTAGGCACTCAGAAATATTTATACATTTTTTCTTTAATGTTAGCCTTTTGCACTAGTGTGGCAGGAAAAAAAACATTTTACTAAATTATCCAAACAAAAATGTTGCAAAGAGTTGTTCACAAAGTATCAATAAGGAAAGAAGAATAACCAATCACTTTTGAGATCAAATGTCTTCTGAGGCTACTGAAACAAGTGAGATAGCCAGCATCTCAAGAAGAACCGTGGAATGTTCTCCAAAACATTTTGGGAAAACTTACCAGCCAATTTATATAACGCTGCTTGACAGGGTTACCAAAATTTAGCTTAGAAATATAAACATATAAAATTGCATAGGTCACAACATAGCTGAATATCATAAAATTGAAGATGTGTCAATCAGAACATTATAATTTAATAGTTATAATAAGTCGAGTGTTGTGATACGTGTACAAATGAGAGCCTAAGCCTTCCCCTGCTGGTGTTTTCTCTGTGCATGCTGCACTGATAGTTGTATCATATCAAAGCGTTCTGTATTTCATTGCTGTTTTTAAAAGAAAAATTGTATGAGTAAATGTCTTCACTGTGCGCCACTGTTAGACAGTATTGGTATATTGTTGTGAACATTCTGACAACTTGAAGAGAGCTTGCTATTTTTTCCTTGGAATGTATTTTTGGGTCTGAGCAGATTGAGTTACTGTAGTTTAACAGTTTAATTATGTCTTGACTCCATACTGGTGTGTTGTAATATTTAAGAAAAAATTCTTTTACTACTATTTACTTATTTACTATTATTACGCTTGTGATTATTTAAAATATTAAAAGAATTGACTTTGCAATAACATTTGAGTAAGATTGGTCTCTGGCTGACTATTACTTCCTTTTCTCATATTAGCTGATACTCACAGTAGCCTGAAAGGTCACTGTGAAGAATCCCATGTGTCTTTCCAGTTCAACATTGTATTGTACGTCCATTTTGTTGGCATCCAATCTTATCACTCAGCTTAGACAGAGACCAGCTCAGTAATTGCAGAAGTATCGAAACAAATCTACATAAGGCACACAAGTTCAAATCTTAAAATTTTATTCAATGAATTAAAGTTTAATATAATGTAAAGCTCTAACCTATTCTAATTTCATGACGAAAAGTAAATTTCAGCATACATCTGATACTACCTCATCCAGACACCATAAAGCTTTCCTTACTCATGACTTTTTCGCTTTATAAATTTATTACACTTACATGGTTACAAGGCAATCTTTCTGCTGACCTTAAACATTTTCAGTTTTCTCAATTTCAGGTTTCTGTTATAGAATATGTTTTTATTATATATAACATTGATAACATTTATAAGAATTCACACAAGTCAGCTAATTACCCCAGGTTAAGCTTATGTTGAGGGGTTGGTTAGTGGTAATATCGTTTCTCACAACTTTAAAAATGGTTTATTGGTCTTCTTTATACCACAGTTCTGTTGAGATAGATCGCAAATCTGTTCACAAGTGTGCTGACTGACATGCTTGTACAAATATGTCAAAATGATTTCACATGACTGTATATTCCATAATTATAAACAGTTAAAAAGTATGATGTGTTGTTCAATAATCTGGTCTGAACACACCATCCTGTCATGCCAGGCCACAACCCCATCACTGATTATTTTTCTATAATCTCACACCTTTTGATTGATGTGGTCAGACAGGGGGCATAGTCATGAGGCAGGCCATAGAGGACTGTGTTTGCAAGACCTCAAAAATTTGTCAAACACCACAGGATTAACCAACAGATGGAATTTAAGTCCTGTGCCAAGCAGTAAATTGAAAGGTCCAATTTTTGGATCTGTTTATACAGTAGATATACAGGCAGAGCTCTTTGCTTTGATAAAATGGCAGCTATTCAGGTCTGTTGAAACTAACGTATAAAGCATAACGCTCATTGCAGTTGATACCTGAACAATAGCAGGTTTTTATTTATTTATTTATTTATTTACGACATTCTTTATTTGGGATAATACTTAATTTTCAACTCATATGGAGGATGTAACAAAATTAGGTCTCTGCATGGCTGGCATGGTACTCATCGGGTGTGTGTGTATTGCTCTGTGTATTGTATGAAAAGTTTGACAGGATAGGATGGAGTAGCCAAGTTAGAGGAGATTATTCACAATGCAGTGCTCTGCTTAAGGCCACATCAGAATTTAGAACAGCAGACAGAAAGTGCTGAGGTTGGGGGATATTTTAGTAGATAACAGGAAATGCCGAGGTGAGGTTTGAGGACAGGTTTCAGGTATAGAGGGAGGTAGAGAGAGAGAGAGAGAGAGAGAGAGAGAGAGAGAGAGAGAGAGCATCTGAAATGAGAGATGAAAGAAAGAGAAATGACCAACAAAATAGAGCTTGCAGGAATAATATTGGCTGGAGGCTAGAGTGTTTACACCATTGGGGAAACCATTTTGCATTTGTCTGATGGTACACTGAATTACACTGCAAGACAATAAATGTGTGAGTGGGGGTCTGTATACCTGAAAGTTATCTGACAATGTCTGACAGTTTGACAGCTTTGTACACAAGCTTCAGCTTTTTATTTTATATATATATATATATATATATATATATATATATATATATATATATATATATATATATATATATATATATATATATATAACTTTAATTTTGGTTACTAAGGTAAAGGTTAGGGCTAGGTTTAGGTGCAGGCATGGCATTAACAAACTGCATTAATACGTATTAATGGAAGGCCGTTACAAAAATAGACGTGTGTGTTGTGCTGCCAGTTTGTGGATTGTAGAAGACCATTTTGCCTTATTCAACACTGCTTATTGTGACTGTAGCATGCCCGTCCTCGTAATTACAAAGTTGTGTGTTTCTTTACCCATCTAGTATTTACCTTGGATAAAAGGTACATATGTTACTTTTATGAAAACAGGCGTGAAAAGACATGCCTCATATAGGCTTTGACAGCAGCTTTATAAACTATAGGTTATATTAACACAGATGGATCAGTTTAGATCATTAACAAACAGTTCATTTCTCTTACTTCTGTCTACTTTCTATTAGACCTAGAGCGCGCAAAATGTATGCTACTTATTTACTAACTACAACTGTTTTAAGGAAGCAGTGAAAAAACACATGGGGGGAGAGGGGGTGGTGGTAAATGAATGTATGGTCATTTTGTAGTATAAAATGTGTTAATCCGGTCCAGAAAATACAAACCACATACTAGGTAATGGCCGCACGGAGGAATGTAAAGTATGTACGCTTATGGAAAGAATAGGAAGTCAGGGGGGAGTCCGGGGTTTTTAATCACTTATATGAAAACGCGGAATTTTATATAACATATCAGATGCACGGACTCGTATAGTTGTTCGACTTAATTACGTTTTGTTCAAATAACACGTAAAAACAGAGCGATTTTTTTTGTTCATATTGAGTTCTTGTTTGCTTGAGACACCCCTTAGCCAGATAGCGCAATGGTTTGTTCCGTAGTGGGAGGGTTTGTTCTGTGGGGAACTCAACACAGATCAATGAACGGAGCTAAACAAACGGGTTGGGCTGTCGAACTTGAGGACGGTTGTGGGATGTATAATCATTGTGTTTTAACGTATAGCGTTTTTATTGCTAGTTTTTGTGTGCCGATAAGTCAAAGTTGGATTCTGTAATAGTATCGTCAGGTCTCTATGTTTTATAGAATCAAGCATACAACTTTACTACCGTCTACTCGCTTGGATATTGACACTTACGAGCGCGAATAACAATTGACAGTAAATCATCTTTTCGTCGGTACATCGAGTTCGAGGATGATTTTTGCGAATTCTGGCAACCCGTTGAGAAATACATATCGTAAACAGGTAAAAGAAGAAACACTATTTACTAATTGTAACTAATGTTGCCGCCTAATACCAAGTCGGGGTTGATCCTACCGGTCGAATAATGTATAGCCGGAATAATCTGTGTTGAGTTTTGTGTAACCACCTCTTAATATAAACAGTGAATATAAACGGCTGTGTGATTATATTACTAATGCTAAAGGCTGGAACATGCATATGGAGTTTCATCGAGCAATTATATTATATACTCTAAAGTCATTTATTTAATGCCGTTTAGCCTATATTTAACCTTGTGTAGAAGGGTGTTGTGGATTAAAAAAAAAGAAAAGAGCCACTTCCGATCTGTTTGGTTAAGTAGTTGGGTTTTTTTTTTTGTTGTTTTTTTTTTAATTATTCCACCTAACAGCCTTTCATTCACAAACTCACTAGTTTCACAATATCAGGATATGATCTTGAAGGTTAATAGATTAAACCTAATACCAGGAACATGGTATTATTTAGGCTACCATACTAACTCTCCCATGCCGTATTTTAATCTTAAAATTTAAATTGGCTTTTAATTCCTGTAAACTATCCAGCTTGATAAAAGCGAGGTCTAGAGATCATGGATTTGAGCTGCATCTCATTCACACTAGTTACATTCTTGATCTGGGGGGTTAATCTGAGGGCAGGTGAGATCTGACGAGTGAGATAAGTGAACTTAGACATTTCAGAACCTTTGAAGGGTTCTTCAGTATTCCCTCTGTTGGACGTCTTCAACATTGTCTTGTTGTAGAAGCCTACAAGAGACGGAGTGTTTGGATATCAGAAAGGGTTTCATGTAGAACCCATATTATCCAATGACCACTTAAGGAACCTTTTGAAGAACTGTTTGTTTGTTTTTGTCTAAGAGTGTATCTGTAAATCCTAGGAGAATTGTGTAGCATTTTTTCTGTCATGTACGTTAGGCTGAATGATGATTAAAAAAAAAGTGGCACACCATGATGAAGAGTTGATGAAGATTTTGAAAATACGAGCTTGTCAAAACATTGATTGGCAGTAAGGGAGAGGTTAAAGAGGATTAGGTTCACTCATAGGCAGGTTTAGCAATGTGTGAGCTGAGCTGGGAGAGGTTAGGTGCTCTCAGGGTGAGGCCTCTTACTGGTAAGGCAGTGCATTTCCAGTGCGGATATGAACAGCTATCTGAGTCTGGGGCAGGCCGATAAGAGTCTCCCCTCATTAGACCGTCTTTCGTTTTTTTTCCCCCTCTCTCTCTCACTTACGTTCTCCTTTTCTGTCAGAGCTGAACACAGAGCAGTTAAGAACAATCAGTCTTTGAGATGGTCAGAAAAGCCAGGTCTGCTGGAGTTTGGCCAGGAAAAAGAACTGTAAAAGTGGACAGGGCTTCTCTCTCCTCAAAGATGCTCTTTGTCCTTGGTTAGTTCCAACCAATGTAGAACGCTTCCTGGTAGAGCATTTGTCCTCCATTTGGATGATTAGATAATGTTTTTATATTAAGAGGATGTGAAAGACTACATTGCAAAAATGTACAAGGGATGTCATGAGATGAAGAATGAATCCTCTGTTATAGTGTTAAGTATTTTTCAACTAAAAAATATAATAGGGAGGGTGATATGACCAAAAATATCATATCATGATACTGGACATTCCTATGATTCATAATATGTTTTATAATATGTAGGCGAGGTTTGAGGGCAAAAAAAAAAAAAAAACCCGGTTCATTTACACTTTCATTTAACATTTACAACAATAAGTTATTTAACACAGAAAAACTAAACATTATGAACAAAAATGGGTGTCTATTTAGCCACTTCCAATCAGAATTAGTATAAAACGCAATTTTTAATAGAAATCCTCAATTGTACCTGTGATATCTAAGAAAATTGCGTTGCGACAATATCAAAATGATCATTGTCGTATTACCCAGTCAAGTCGAAGACTACAAAAATACACAGCAACATATTTCCAATCTTCAACTGTCTAGTTTAGGTGAGCCTGTGCCCACTGTAGCCTCAGATTCCTGTTCTTGGCTGACAGAAGTGGAACCTGATGTGGTCTTCTGCTGTTTTAACATATCCGCTTCCAGGTTTGACGTGTTGTGCCGCCATAGTTGCTTTTCTGCTCACCTCGGTTATGAAGAGTAGTTATTTGAGCCACCTTAGCCTTGCTGTCAGCTCAAACCAGTCTGGCCATTTTCCTTGGACCTTGTCCAATTAACAAGGTGTTTCCGCCCACAGAACTGCCATTCCCTGGATCAAAATTATTCAACCCCCATTGAAAATCAGGCTTATTATCAAAATGTACAGACTTTCAGCTGTTTGCAATGAACAAAATCAAACAAAAGCAATTGAAATAGTTCAACACAACGAATACTTCAAGTGGTTTCCCCAAATTCAACTGAAAATGCAAATTATGAACAAAGTATTGTTTGTGAACAAAGTAAACAAATGCATAACAATTCACAGTATTGATGAGAAGGTAAAAGTTTTTATATTTATCATTTGAAATGAACAGTCTGTAGTAGGTAAAACTTCATTGGCTCATGGTGATTCATTGATCTTTTAAACTTGATGTTGAAGTATGCTAACTTTCTAGAATAAAACACAAACTTTTATTCAGCACATCAAGTTGATGAGTGGAACTACATAGAACTGATATGAGTGGGTTTGATCGTCGATCAGGGATTTGAAATGTCAAGTTTATAACAGGTTTAAAATAGCCTCCTGGTCCAATTATATTGACAGATCTTGTGACTTTGAAGAGCAATTACCTTAAAATTCTACAGTAAGATTAGTTGATATTTATTGTGAGCAGAGCTGACTGTGTATGAATGGGTTTTAGATTTGAAATGTCCCTTTTAAGATGAAGTAAAACATTAATTTGGTGTCAAGAGACTTCCTTGAATGAAGAGGATGCCTGTATTCTCATCAATACTGTGAATTGTTGTGCATTTATCTTGTTTGTTTGTTTGTTTGTTTGTTTGTTTATTTATTTATTTAAAATGATCATTATTTAGAAAGTCGAATTGCTTCGGTTGTGTAGGAGCTCGCGGACACTCATTTTCCGCTTTCTGAAAAGTGTCTAAAAGCCGCGCCTCTAAAATTTACGTGTGGTTAATAACTGTGGTTTCAGGAAGAGTGACTGGTTTAACCACAGTTAATGTTTCTGCAATCCTCTCCGATGGTTACACATTTGGCTCCCTTAAATAGCACGAAATGCTCCATGCTCTTCAGCAAAAAAGAACTTTATCCAGCACAACACGTGAAGAAACAAGTAAAAAGTCATAGCCAACCGAAATTGAATATGAAAAGAACGAATGATACTTGGATTCAGTTGCAGCATGCAAACCCAAGAATATTACTGAATTGGAGGCCATTGCTCATGAGGAATAGGCTAAGATTTACCAGGACGCTGGTGTCTGGCTTTGCAGCTGGGAATAACAGTAAAAGGGTGCTCTACTAAGTACTAAAGATGCTTGCCATGAAGGAGTTGAATAATTTTGAGACTAGAGAAATCATAAGTTGCATTTTTAGTTGAATGTGGGGAAACCACTTGAAGCAGTCGTTGTGTTGAACTATTTTCAATTGCTTTTTTTGATTTGTTTATAGCAAACCGCTGAAAATCTGTAAATTTTGACAATGAACCTGATTTGCAGTGGGGGTTGAATAATTTTGATTGCAACTGTAAACTCTAGAAAAAATCCTAGGAGAGTATCAGTTTCAGAGAAACTCACACCAGGCATCTGACACCAACAACCATCTCAAAGTAAACAAGAACTACATTTTCCCCCATTCTGATGTTTGATGTGAGCAATATCTGAAGCTCTTGACCTGTATCTGCATGATTTTATTCATTGTGCTGCTGTGACATGATTGCCTTATTAAGACTTTTCCTGATGAATTTCTCATTTCTATCCTTTTTGTTATTTTGCTCTTATAGAATTCAGATACCGTAATTCTCTGACTATTGAGCGCACCTGAATATGAGCCGCACCCGCTAATTTTAAAAAGGAAAACAATTTTGTACATATATAGGCTGCACCTGTCTATAAGCCGCAGGTGTCCACGTTGTAACTGTCACGATTTGTGACGTAAACGAAGCAGGATGGATGCAAGTGCAGTTAGGACGAGAGCTTTTATTGAAACAGGAGAGCAGACTCAAGAGAAACAAGAACCATGACTAACTCAACGAACTAAGCTAACTAAACCAACTAACCTAAACATTAACTATGACATGAAACGTGACAATGACTATGAACATGGACATGGCATGGAACAAAGACTCTATATCTATACTCTATAAACCACTTCTACATCTATATTCTAAACTAAGTCGATACAACACTAAGCTATACTATCCGCTACTAGGCTATAAGCTATGCTACAAGCTACCAGGCTATAAGCTATGCTATAAGCTACTAGGCTACAGGCTAAGCTATAAGCTACTAGGCTACAGGCTAAGTTATAAGCTATGCTATAAGCTAACTAGCCTTAACATGAACTCAGACATAGACTATGGCTAGGAAACATGAACAAGAACTAAGACACATTACATGAACAAAGACTCTAACTATATTCACTATCTAATTCTAACTCTATATCTAATTACCTGCGTTGTGTGTCATGGCTCCCGCTATATATACACACCAGCCAAACTGCTAACAGCTGCGGGCAATACCAAAACACGTGACTTGACAACACATGACAAGACGGGGCAGAGACATGACGTCAACCAACATGCATTTCTTCGTGTTTTTTCCCTGATGAGGGCGTGTGGATGAAGCGCAAAACGACTGATCTGAATAATGTAGTGTGAGCGTGTTAGATTTAATTCGAACAGTTTCATTTGTCCGATGTGACGAGGCTAAATGTTTTGGCTGCATGAAACTCGTTAGCCCGTAAAAATCCATAAATTAGCCACATCATTGTTTAAGCCATAGTGTTCAAAGTGTGTGGGGGGGAAAAAAGTAGAGGCTTATAGTCCGGAAATTACGGCAAGTTCTGCCTCATAAGAATGCAAGGTACAGCCATGTTGGCTCTTGGACAGACTTTGGCTCTCAAACTTGGAAGATCTTCTGGTGTTCCTTCTGGTTGGACTCACGATCCTGTCTGATTTGCGATTCCTTGACCGCATAGCCTCCGTGCAGCTGTTTTATAACTATACTATGAAGTGCCTTTGGGTTGCCAGACCATTTGAATAGTGCTTGGGTCTGTCCTGCTGCATAATTGCTTTCTTTGTGCATAGACCTTTCATGGAATGATATTTTGCTCATCGTTACTGGACTTCTCTGAGCTGAGGCCTGTTTTTCAGCACCATGCAATATCAGCCTCAGACAGCACAGGGCTTTAGCTTTACTGCAACTCCTGAGCAGGTACTAGCATAAAAACAGGATTTACATTTAGTCTTTAATATAAAATTTAAAACACTTATCAGGAATGTTCAGGGCGGAATTCCTACAAATATTAGCTTCAGACCATAGATTTATGCCAAGAATCCGAACATGTAAACAAGATATTCCTGCATAGAGTTGTACTCCAATAATACTGAGTATCTCTACTGAGGCCGATACTGACATACTGACCTGAAATGCTGAATCCGTATTGGTTTGCAATTGTTTTCAGATGTGAGCGGCATCCATTTTGCACAGACTATAAGGTAAAATTGTCATAAAGGCAGTCATGATTAGGCTTCTGACATTTGCAGAACCTGGCAATCCAAGAATATAGCAGATATGGTTAATAATATGATGTCAGTATTGGATCTCAGGCAGTACTTCAAGCTGTGATGTCAGGTTTGTACTGAAAATGGAAAATGTGGAGAATCTCTATTCCTGGCTATTACAACATTTTGGTCAAATCCTATTATGGGTATACATACACAAATGAGAGTTCAACCATTAATCTACAACCATGTGGTACACCATGGTATATAGTTAATGATTAATATTATGGTATATGTGTTGCTTTCTGTCAGTTATTGTCTATAATATTTCTCTTCTCTTCTTTTAAAACACTTATCAGGAATGTTCAGGGCGGAATTCCTACAGATATTAGCTTCAGACCATAGATTTATGTGCAGTGTGTTTAATGGATTAATGTGTCTCTAATTTGGAAATAATAATTGCACAGAGAAACCAGTGAACCCTTTGGGTGGTGAATCATTTAGACACGGAGCACAGACACAGGCCATCCCTTTAAGTTAATTGTTGAGGTGGATCTGCATTTCATTTAACTGTCATTTTACTTAGTCACACTGTAGGAGTTTTGCTGATGTCTTCCTGAATACTGCCCTTGACCAGTTTGGGCTAGCTTTTCTCAAATACAACTAAATCAGGGATGCTAATTTATTTGGCCAATGGTGCAGTTCTTGCCATGTGGTGCTTGTTTACTTGATCCTGCAAGCCTTATTTGTAAGTCTGTAGGGAGCCCCGTTTCCCATTTTGCTCACAAGCATACATTGGCACAACCTGCATCAAAGCGGAATCAGCAGTGGTCCCTGACCCACAACTCCCTGCAATTGTAGCGGATAAGATCAGTCAAATCAAATTATGGCACTTTTCCCCTGCACAGTACAACTCGATTCGACTCTGCTCACTTTTTCCGGCATACCAGTTCCTGGTACTTGAGGTTCCAAGCGAGCTGAGCCGATACTAAACGTGATCCCCACACTGAGGGACTAAAGATTCTCTTTAATAAGTGGTAAATGTGTGTCATTTAATACTTACTTTGCGTATGGTAATATTCTATTAATTGAACATTATGTATCATTTATCTCATTACAGATAAAATTAAAAAAAAGGTTTCTGTCTTAGATTTTTTAAATCTCACTTGTTACCGATTTCCAAACAGGCATTTATTGAAGTCACTCCTGTCATGGCTGAACCTAACTTGGTTATATCGAGTACTCCGTAGGTTTTAGAACGACGTTATTATACATCCTTAATAGGGTCCATGTTCAGTGAACAGGAAGGGCATTTGGAATATGAATTGAACGTGCATTTGTACAGGGCTTTGATAATACGACATTATTCCTGTGTGAAGGTAAGAGGAAGATGGCACCCATGTTGAGGTGGCACTAAACTGCAGTGGAAAAGCAAGCTCAGAAAAGTAAAGCGAGACGAGTTGAACTGTACCGTGCAGTGGAAAAGTGGCTTTAGAGTTTAGAGTTGTAGTGTAAATACATTTCATTTAATGAAAATTTGAATGAAAATTATTTCTTGCTCACAGCTTGTAGAAACAATGTGCACAAGTGTTTGCATGAGTAATGATATGCAAGTTTGTGACTCTCCTTCAGTACCTCTGCATGACGAACCACTGTGAAAACATCACACTGAACACAACAGGCAACAAATGTTAACTTGTAAAACTCTCAAGCCTTAGATTACTCCCACATCACAGCCATGTCACCAAAGTGTGAACTTGGAGGAGGACTGTAGGACTTAGGGTGCCATTTGGGACAAGGCCATAACCACTGATTTCACCCAGCTGTACTGTCTGCAGAGAAGTTCTGGCCTATCTGCTCTCCTTGGGCAGAAATTTTACAGCTTCCTCTTTAACTTGTGATTTCATAAATATTTTTGAGATGGGAAGCTTCAAGCATAACAGTAGTGCAGTTCAGTTGTGTTCTCAGAATCAGCTTTGTGTGAAATTAAAATTCCAGCCAGTTTTTTTGGCCAATCAGAAGTGAGCCAGGTTTGTCCAAAAACATAGTTAAATGCATACAGGGTTATGAGGACAGGAGCAGAGTGTACTGCCAATGCTTTGCATTTCTGCTTTGGTTCTTCCAAAGGAAGGAGAAAAGGTCTGGAACACTCTAAAATCCCAGACAGCGAGTGTTAAATTGCAGAGGAGACTTGTGAACGCTGGAAAGACGATCTGAGCCTCTGGAGGACGTCCAGACTGTGATTGCTCAACGCTGTCACTGCCTCATTCCTCAGATTCCGAGCGCTTCCTCTTTTCTTGCGACTCCTTGAACATACTGTGAAAGAGGGAGAGAAAGGGGTAATCAGAGTGGAACAGAGGGAGTACTTGAAGAGGGAAAGCTCCCCAGCTCTGAACATCTGTGTCCATGCAAACAGGATGGAAGTGATTGGCTCTACCATACAAGAGCTCTTTTATAATGCGAAGAATAGGGCTATCTAACAGGCGCAGTAAAAGCCTGTCCAAATATCCCCCAAGATTTTCTCTGGTATGCGTGGTCTCTCAATCGGAAACCTGTTTCCGGCCTAATTAAGGGTTTATATTTATACGTTTTGCACATATCTGATTATGCTTGGGAATGCACAATTTTGTTGATTTTATATAAGCAGTACTGAGGCCAAACATATGTTACTCAAAAGCTTGTATCTGTTTTGTGTTTGAATGTTAAATACATTGTAAAATCTCCCATGAAGTGAATTTCTTAATGCTTTGGCACAGCATAGTTTCATTTTTGCTTGCCGAAAATAAAACAGAGATAAGCACTTGAGGTACTTTACCTCGCAGTTGTAGCAGGTTTTACACAGCTTACACATATCACGCTCTACATGTTTGACGTAGTGTTGTCATTCTTTTCCTGTTGCTTACTTTTCATTCCCAGACGTGTCTCTCTGACTGGTTTGCATGTAAGGACCTTGGCATGCAAGTGGTTGTGTGTGTGTGTGTGTGTGTGTGTGTGTGTGTGTGTGTGTGTGTGTGTGTGTGTGTGTGTAAAATCCCATAGGGCAGGGAAAGGTTGTGTTTGCAGTGTAGAGCTTGTCATGGGGACTATTAGGTTTCTGCTAGGCATGCTAGAAATAGCTGCTTCTCCTTCTTTCATGCATACATACATACATTGTCAATATCATGCATTTTTTAATGTCAAATACCAACAAAACAAGGCTAATCCTGTCAGGAAGCTCAGCAGCATGTATGTCTTGTATACACATATTCAGCCTTTTTTGCTTGCCATGCATATAGCTCTTCTGGTTGGAGAGAAGAGGTGGGAAGGGCAGAGGATGGAGCACAGTAGAGCAAGATATTCATCTTCATTCAGCACTGACAGTATGGAGTTATTTAGTTTGCAGTCAGGAATCAGGGCCCAATTGTACAACAGGCTACTTCTGTTTGCTCCTTTTAGACAAACTGGTAGGGATGGTAGGGATATTTTTCTCAGAATCAGAGCAGTGCTGCTTTTTTATTTTTAAATTCTATTTACAAATTAGCAGTGAGGAAATATGATTAGTAGTCCGACTGGCCAAGCTTAAGTCTTGTCAAGCTCTCTTTGTGGAGACCAGGCATGTATTTGTTTTAGTGATTGTCTGTTAATGCATCATGAATCTGAGCAGCACCCTCAGTCCTGTCTTTACTCTTGATTCATCTGTTGAATGTGAATAGAAATGTTGGGGCTTTAAACTATAAAGCTGTCTTCAAATAGCATGCAGTGACATTCGAGATATTTTTGTCAGCCCAAATGAATTCATTCTAAATGCAGATTGCAAATGAATGATATGTATTTTAAACACAGCATTCTGTTGAACATCTACATTTACATGCACGTTGCATATACGCACATGAGGAGTGGCATTTAGTTCCAGCTTAACCGTAGCAGCGAGAAGCGTGCGAGTCTTAGCTCAGCGTGTTGGCTGAGTTGTCTGTCACCTCACTTGTGCTTTCAACACACCTTAAATTATGTCAGTTTCAGCGAAACCTACTGGAAGCATACTTGGTAATCAGGGAGTAAGAAGTTTAGCTTTGTGATATGAACCATGGGCCTTATTTTTCAATCTTTTAGTGAAGGTATGTAAATCTTCTTGTAGGCCAAACGGAACTTGAAAAAGTTTCGGTAACCCTGACAAATTTTCTTCTTTAGTCATAAATTACAATGCATGTTTTACATTTAGTGATGCCCACAAACGTCACAGAGAGCTGCTAATGATTTAGCGTGCACTAAATCTTCGAGTAAGGCAGCTCGGATATTGCAGAGTATCATCTACTACAGGCACAGCCTAACTCTTCCTTTTTGTATCGGGTGCCATTTCTTTTGTCCTAAGTGAATCGCTAGTCTAATTAGTTGTGATTTCACAAAATGTTTCATTAAATTTGTGTTAAATAAATTAATAAATAAATAAACTTAATTTAAGTAATAAAATTTAATTTTAACATGTCAGTGTAATCAGTGTCTATAAAATTGGGGGAACTCATGCTCAAGGTGAATGTACCAGTGAGTCTTGTATGCTCCTGTGAATGAGTTCTAAGTAAATTTGTTTGTATCTATCTTGAGAAATCAGATGTTAGGTTTACACATTTTGCACCCACTGAATTTTATATTTTGCGCCGGCCATTTTGGTCCTCAGATGTCATCGCACAGAATGTGAGCATGAGATATAGTTAATTAAATGTAATGTCTCTTTGTCTGTTTAACATAGCCATGTGTAATATAAGCAAAGTATCTAATCTATGTACGTGTTTTTTTTTTCGTTTTTTTTTTCTTATATCTGGTTTAACCACAGTTATACGATTGATTGGATTTAAAAGAAAACAAGGCAATTATTCATCAGCTTAACAGATCCTCACATATAGATTATCCACCTCTTCATCTTCCAATTTAGGTGTACACATGACATTTGTGAATGGCCTATCAATGTGATTATTATTTTATGCATGTAAATGTAGCAAGTGCAGATCCAAGCAGTCTGCATTTTAGAGCCCATGCATTTCTGAGTAAGATTTGTGGGTAGCTGTCCCACCCCTGTATGCATTAGAATGAGTACACTTGAGTACACTAGCCCTTTTCCAGTAAGTTCAATCAATAGGACACACCCAGGTTCCATTTCTTCTTCGATACTCGCATCATAAACGCACCAGTGGCAAGCGGGATAGCCCCTGTCTTTCTTGCAGTCCAAAATCATCGTTTATCAAATGTTGATATTCCTAATAGTCTTACTCTCACTTACCGCATTATTCATCTATGTTTACACAGTCCAGAATTACACAGACCTGCAAAAACTCTCCTTATATCTGTTACTGTCTTTCTTTCTTCCCACCAGATTGTTTGCCTTTCACACTCATGTGTTCTTGTGTGTCTTCACCCTGACCGTGTTTTGTTTTTCTGTCACTTTTGGCAGCCCCCTGTTGGCCCGTTGTCTCAGCCCATGGCTCCCCCGAGCCCCGGAACCAACAGCAGCACCAATCAGAGCAGCAGCAGCAGCACGGCAGGATGGGAGCAGCTCAGCAAAACCAACCTGTACATCCGTGGCTTGCCCCCATCAACCACCGACCATGACCTGGTCAAGCTCTGTCAGCCGTGAGTACACAACTTTTCTCATTAGCCCCCCTACTGATCTGCTATTGATTAGTCTTTTTTTTTCTCGGCCTTGGTGAATACAAGACTTAGGAGTGCCTTGGACCAAATATTAGCTTCATATGAGGGTAGTAATGCTTCCATAGACTTGTGTGTGTTACTGGAATAGAGGAAGAGATTGGCGAAAAGCCTCCTGCAGATCTGAACAACTAGCTGGGGCTCATTAATCCCAATTGCACTCTGAGAGGAATGAGCTGCTCTGAAATGGAGATCGATTACAGCTTGAGGAGGGGAATATGGCCTCAAATACACAAACATCAGTCTTGTGTATCAGCATGGCTCCAGATCCCGCACGCTGGGTCCTGTATATGGTTATAATCAGTTGAGCCACAGTGCAGCGGTTGCTGTTTTTGTAAAAGCTGCCCTATAGATGTGAAACTAATGATCACAGGTTGTTATGGTGTTATACGCTGTGTAAATACATTCAGTGGTACTGTGATTTTGCATGTTACAGAAGTCATGAATATGAAAAAGGATGTTGAGGCACTTTTCTGCAGCTCTCTGCCCTTTACGTTATGCTTGAGCACCATAAATGCAGTCAGCTTCTCTCAGCATTAATATGCTACAACTTGCTTTTTCAAAGGTCTAAACTGGAAGGAATGTGATGAATAAATGATTAGTTTTAATGCCTTGCTGAGCGTGATATGGGATCTTATGAGAATATTGCATTTTAAAACTGAAAAACGACATTGATGGCTGCACAGGAAAATGCGAGGTCCAAAGGAACTGGTAATAAATATGGCCACAGGATCACCAACTTCCTGAAAACCTTCTACTGGAAAAGGTAAAAGGCCTCCATTACAGTCTGGTCGCATTGTGCTTCTATATCTTTGCTTGACCAGCAAGGTGACTTTTGAAATTCCTTTTCCCCCCCTCCCCCCCCCCTTCCCCCCCCCCCTCCCCCCCCCCCCCCCCCCCCCCTCCCCCCTTTTCCCTTTTTCCCCCTTTTTTTTTTTTTTTTTTTTTTTTTTTTTTTTTTTTTTTTTTTTTTTTTTAGGGGCCCTTTTTTTTTTTTTTTTTTTTTTCAAGTCAAGTTTCTCACTTCCTGGGGTATAATTAGTTCACCTAATGTTTCAGTTGTGCCTCACAAATATTTTAAAGAGTTAGTCAGTACCTTTAGAAGACAAATGAAACAAGGGAACAGTTTGATTGATGGAGACTTGAATCACTCATGAGTGACTTTGACTTGCTTATGGTACCGGGCATGTCTGAACACTTAAGAATGGCCATTTAAGGTTGTGGATTAGTGTGAGGTAAGGCCCTGGAATGTGATCTCTAAAGCGATAGCTGCATTTAGCCTAATCCTATTCTGATAGCTAAAGCAATTTCCCCTTTGACCTTTTAATTCATGCTATACAAGGCAGTGAAGAAGCTGTGTTTGGAGTCATTCTCATCTTCTGAGTATAAAAGAATAATGATGATTATCGTTCATTATCATTTTTACATAAAGCCACAAAAAATTGCTGATGGAGTGTATATGTTTGAACATACGCATCTGACCTCTTCAAGAGTTTTCAATAGTGAGTCCGCTAAATACTTTGTTAGCTTTTATTTCTGGTGAAATCCTCATCTACCATCCGCTGCGTTTTGATGAATGTTTGAACTCTGTCTTACACTTATTATGCGCCAAAGCCTTTCAGGTTATGTAAGAAATAAAACACAAAAGGGCATGCTGTTGTAGTAAAATAACGAACAATGGGGTTGACGCTATACCATAACAGCATGTCTCACAGAGTCCTATTCCTCTTATACCACGTTACTGCCAACTACAAGTTATTAAATGTAAATGAATGGTACAACATACATTTTAATTGTTTTCAGTTACGTTTAATGTGGTGAAGCATCCGCAAAACAAGTTCGTTCCTATTTTCACTTGGGCCTGTGTTATACAACTATAAACAGCCATTCCCTCACCAGTTTTTTTTTTTATTATTATTATTTTTTTATAAGATTCTTTAAAAAAAAAACAACATATCATGTTACAGAGAAACCGAAAGCACAAAGCCCTCTACCCTGAAGACTTTCTGATACCTCTGACACTAGTGACTCCTTCAGTAAATGCCACATAATGATCTCTGCACAGAAAACTTCACCATATTAACAATGGAGAGTTTGCCATACTGTATAACTGTATACAATTCCTGTAAAAAAAACTTAAAACAATAACATATGAGAATGAGTGCATTAATAAAAAGCTGTGCTTTGCCTGGCAACTGGAAGGACGGTCAGAGCTACTGTTAAAAAATGAATCAACACTTTCTGAAACTTCAGATTCAAGAATTCAAAGGCACTGTGGTTTAATTCAATATAATGCATCTCATCTGAAGTCATGAATAATAACCAAATGATCCTATATACTGTATGTATAATATGATGCGTAATATATTAGTGTAATACTGCAGTCACATGGCATTAGCGTTTCGTTTTTACAAAGGACGAAAGCCTTAGTTTGTATAAATGTTGTATAAATCATATAAATCTTGACCTCTGTCTCCAGAATGGAGCAACTTCTGTGCCGGTAAGAATACACCTAGGGCTACTTACCACAGCGGCCAGGTGGGAGTAACGAGAACCAAGTTTCAAAATATGTTTTTTGTAGGAATTTTTTATTAACTTTTATAACAGTTGCTTTGTTAATTGTACCTATATTTGTGTCTGTGTTAATTACGTCCTCAATAATTCTGCATTAGCTAATGGAGAGTTAGTATTTTGGATTAGTGCAGCTGATGTGTGCAGCTTTTTGAACACACTTTGTCTTATTGTAGCATGGTTTCTGTAGAGATTATACAGGGCAGGTTGTTTAGTGTGTAGCTCTGCTGTCACAGGTAGAATGCTCAATTCTGAGAAACATGAAGCTATCTAGTGAAAGATTATGCAATTTGATGCCGTGACCCCAAATAGAAAGTCTCAAACTTCTATTTACCCTGCTGTATGCTTAAGAGAGCAGCTCCATGCTGTGTGTGAGTGTCTGTGTGCCTTATTGGATAGTAGTATGACCCTGAGCAGTGTCTATAGAAATCAATAAGCACATTGTGAATAGTAACAGGAGCCCATATTAGGCTGAGTAATAGGATGAAGGGCAGGAACGGCAGGTGAGATGGCGGTTGCATTGTTCTCCATGCTGCCTCTCTAGCTGGGACGACATCCTATCTCCTTCCCTCAGCCCACAAGCCCATGCAATCCAATTCCAATGGATTTTTAGTGAAAGCTAATGGTGGAGGCTAATGAGGAGGGTTGGTCTTTGATGGCCCGTTTGCCTATGAGGATTATAAACAGTTTTGGAAAGAATTCAGAAGAACATTCAGGACCATTTTATAATGTCACTGCATCAATCAAGGACTATAAGGCTTGAAGAAGCCTTTGTCACATGTACATTACAGCACAGTGAAATTCCTTTCTTCGCATATCCAAGGAAGTTGTTAGGAAGTTGGGGTCAGAGCGCTGGGGTCAGCTATGATACAGCACCCCTGGAACAGAGAGGGTTAAGGGGCCTTGCTCAAGGGCCCAGCTGTGGCAGATTGGTAGTGCTCGGATTTGAACTCCTGACCTTCTGATCAGTAACCCAGAGCCTTAAGCATTGAGCCACCACTGCCCTGGCTAGCAGGAGGTCACGGCAGCCGAAGGAGACTGGACTGGTACAGGCTTTAAAGGTCATTCTCCATAATTGGATTTCAAATCACATAATGGTTTTGGTGTTTGGATATTAATTAGTAGAGCTTAATGCTGTCGTTTCCTTCCCCGTGACCTGCAGTGCTGGTGTGATGGTCTTTATACACGTAGGACACAAGGTCAAGAGTCTTCTTTTAAAGTAGGTTTCCTGTTTCCCTGGAGAGGTCAGAAGTGAAACTCTCCTTTCATATGTGCTGTGCTGTATCCTACTACCTTACATCTGTATGACTTTCTCAATTTCCACCCCTTCTGCAGTCACACAGTATCCGCTGGCTCTGCTTTATTCTCCCACAGTGGCATAGCCAGGAATTCATTTCAGGAGGAGATTAGACAAATAGACAAAACAAAATCACTGCATGATCTGTCCAGTTAAATTGATAAATTTGACGTGCTCATGCATGTGGATGGGTGGATGCCAGACAGTAGTAGAAATGGTGATGGCACAATTTTAAGGCACAATGTACTGTCAGCATATCTTGCTAAAATTATTTATGTTGCCATAAATTATCTATGACAATTTCACTCAAGAACATAAAAATAAGATGCTTAAAATGTAATGCAGGGGAAATTACCTTTTATTTTCTAAAAGCAGATCTGCCCTTCTTTTTCTCCTCATACCATAAACCTCCAGAATTCAGTCGATCACTTTTATATCTTTGTGCTCACAGTGTAGCTAGCTGGCTTTCAAACAGAAATGGGGAAAAATGCATGATCCTGATTGGTTAATCCTGATTCTCACCATGGCAGCATGCAGCCATTAAAGGAAGTGTTTAAGAAAAAAAAAGGTACTCATTCGTTGGACATTTGGATTGTAATGATGACTTCACTGAACTTTTACACACACCACTATAGTGCAATTACTGTGCAAAATAAAATATTTGATTTTGATTTGGTAAATAATCAGCCGCGCGTGTGTGTGTGTATTAGTTAACCACTCATGAATAAGCATTTGGAACTGGCGTAAAATATTTATGACCATATTATACACACCAAGTCCAGTTGTAATCGTATTAATAAATCATGGAGTACAAAGAACTTCTCTTATGACCATTTATCTTTGGTCCTTTCGTAAATAGCTACAGTTTGTTTTCGGGCTGTTGACACATATAGAGCACTGTTCTAATATTGGCACCCTTGGTAAATATGTGCAAAGAAGGCTGTAAAAAAATAAATAAAAAAAATAAAATATATATATATATATATATATATATATATATATATATATAATAATTTTTTTTTTTTTTTAACCTGTTGTGGATTTCAAACAATTCAAAAAAGCTAATCATAGCTTTATCCTAAAAAAATAATTTGCTATAGGTGTGCTACAATTATTGGCACCCCTATGAATTCATATGAGAAAAATATATTTGACGTATATTCCCATTTGATATTTTACATTTCTTTAGTACACCTGAGTGACTAGGAACAGGAAATTGTTCGACCGAGACACGTTTCACAGGGGTATAAATATGAGGTAGCACATAGGATAAATTCCCTTAGTCAGTCAAATAACAGCATAGTGAACCCCATCATGCTTGAAGACACTTACTTTAAAATTAACTGAGGGTAAAGTTTATTTTACCTAGCACAGGCATCAAACTAGAATAAAAACGATACTTGTGATTACTGTGAGTGAAAAATATCCATCCATAGATCCATTTTCTGTAGCGCTTATCCTACACACGGTCGCATGGAGCCTGGAGCTTATCCCAGGGGACTCGGGGCACAAGGCAGGGGACGCCCTGTATTGTGTGCCTTTGCAGGGCACAATCTCACACACACACACACACACACACACACACTACAAACTATTTAGAGTGCCAGTCAGACTGCAGTGCATGTCTTTGGACTGTGGGAGGAAACGGAGAGAACATGCAAACTCCACGCATACAATCGAATACCCAACCCCGGAAGTGTGAGGAAAACGTGCTAACCACTCCACCACCAAGTACCTGAGTGAAAAATTTCATTATTCAAATGAATTGTACTTAAACAGGATGCCTGTTGCTGGTTAATAATGATCCAATAATTTTTGTACTACAGTTTGAACCAAGTTAGAATTTATTTGTTACATGCAAACTCTCAAATCCCCATATTATCAAATCTCATATTTTTTCATCTTGTCTATCAGTGGTTTATTACTTGATGTAATTCCATGTCTAGTATAACATTTTTTTAAAAACATATGAATGCAGAATGAGAGTGTATGTTTTGTTTATTGCAGGGGTGCTAAATGAGTCTTTCTGCTTTAACTCTGTCCTGTATTTACACTTTTATCTAGGAGCACTCCAAATCACATATTCATTGCACATGTGTAACATGCAGACGTCTGTGGAGAAGATTAGTAAATCATTTTCCACGTTCTTTTACCAAATTTCCATATGTGTTTTTACATCCAGTTTGGACTACTTTATTAATTGTCTTGTTCTGAAGATTTTTTAGTTGATAATGTGCAGATTTATTGCGCTGACAAGTTTCGTAGCAGTTCTGTGAGTATGGGACTTTCCCACACAGGCAACCCTTTGTGTTGTCAAAACAGGAATAGCATTTCTCCTCCAAGCAATTCCATAAGCAGTTCTTATGTTCTTATGTCATTAATCCTCAAGACGATATCTTCTCAATAATATTGTTGCTAGCTTAATGCTGGCAACAAT
The DNA here is from genome assembly GCA_012411365.1 of Ameiurus melas. NCBI lineage: Eukaryota > Metazoa > Chordata > Actinopteri > Siluriformes > Ictaluridae > Ameiurus > Ameiurus melas. The sequence goes on along the minus strand of CM022758.1, from coordinate 23,636,585 downwards.
GAACAGTTGTAGTAGAACTTCCAGTGTTTACACACAGTTAAATTGAGATATATATATATATATATATGTGTGTGTATGTGTGTGTGTGTGTTATCCTTGATAATAATACAGGCACAACTGACAGGTCTAATATCTTTTGAAATTTACCTTTTTATTACCCCTGCATGCATGACAAATTACTGGAAAAAAGCTGGTGGTTATGTTAAGCTGTGGGGACATTTTTCTGGTTTGATCTTTCCCGGTTTGGGTTTTTATAGTTTGGGTCCACTTGTAAATCAATGCAAAATTATTCTGACTAATCACCTGTATCCTATAGTGAAACATTTATATCCTGATGGGAGCAGCCTCTTCCTGTATGACAATGGCACCATTCACAGGGCATGAGAGCACACTGAACGGTTTGAGTAGGAAGTTGATATAAATCATATGCTGTGGCCTTTACAGTCACTCGATCTCAGCCAAACTGAACACCTATAAGCTGTTCTGGAGGCTTGTGGTGTGCCAGCACTTTAGTAATAAACTATGTGTTGGTTTTTCATTTCATTTGGGGACCCATCTGCGTATGTAAAAAAGGATGGTATTAGCCATATTTTCCTTTTATTCTTAACAGTTTAGGATTGTTATGTTGGGACTGAAGAGAAAGTGTGGAATGTTTAAGAAGTGGTTTTGCAACCGGACTGGGCATGCCCTCTGGTCCCAAGTTTAAAATGCCATTATTGCAGTGGGGTAATCAGTTGGGAAGATCAAATGATCATACACCTTTGCCATGGTGGCCTTCATCTGGAAATGTTTACCCTGATTGTTTTGTTTCGTTTGGTCTTTGCTCAGTGTGTGGCTACCTGGCGCTTCTGTGGGAAACTCTTGCTGTGGCTCTCAGTGGTTTAGATTCGATGTTGGTTTCATTTGTCAGGCTGGACAGTTTTAGTGATACACCTCTGATGGGTTTCCTGTTTGTGGCCCTGCCTCTGCTGGTCCATGTTGCTCTTTTGATCTTGGAGATGTAGCATTTAGCTAGGAAATGTGCTTCCAAATGAGATTTTCATGTGACGAAAAGTCTTGAATCTTGAAAGATGTTTGGTGTTCTATATCCTTGCCTTTGGATAACGGGACATTTTGGAGCTTGTGTTTGTGGCTGCTTTGTCTGAAGGTCAGACATCTTCATCCAGTACAGATCAGTGCTTCTTTTAGGGTTGTTTCAGTCTAGAAACAACCTCCTGTGTCATGTTTGTGGGATGTCATTGTTTTATGCAAGCTGTGTGTGCCTGTGTCTGTCTGTCTGTCTTTGTGTGTATGAGTGTGTGTGTGTGTGTGTGTGTGTGTGTGTGTGTGTGTGTGTGTGTGTATACGAGTGTGTGTGTGTGTATGAGTGAGTGTCTGAGTAGGGGGTGGAGTGTTGTACGATAGACTCCAGCTGTCTGGTGTTTCAATTCATACACCAACACTGTTCTCTTTGTTCTTTTCACAGTTATGGGAAAATAGTATCAACGAAGGCCATCCTGGATAAGACTACAAACAAATGCAAAGGTGTGTATGCCCTGCTATGTCTTCAGCAAGCATGTGTTTCCACTCTTTCCCACCGAAAGTTAATGAATACTTCTAATATAAACTAAAGTACAGAATGCACAAATCTGCCATATGGTTCATACAGATTGAATCATTCAAATATAGAGCGTTTATTTTATGCAGGTATAATACGCTGTGAAGGTATTGTGTGTAGTGTTCTATTTTAAGTTAATACAAACAATATTTCAAAAGTGAGCACTGCAGAAATACCAGCATGCCTCTGTGTAATGTTTGAATTTGTTTAGCCTGATCAAACAGCGTTGCTTGCAGAACTTGGAAAGTCAACGCCAGCGCCTGTTTCCATGAGTTATACAGATTTCAGTGCCCCGCTCTGACTCATGACTTCTTGGCTCCTGTTTGTGCATGCACGAGTAAATGTATGACTCTGTCACTGCTTTGCTATGTGAGACTGGGAGGATCAGGAAACAGGTCCCAGGCCTTTAGTCTGGAGTATCAGGAAGTGTCCTCTGTATCTGCATTCACTGCTGTTATTTCTGCCCTGTCTTTGCTGACTGGGTCAGGCCCTTGGTGTGCTTCCAGGGTGGGGGTTATGTGAGAGAGACGATGGGGGAGAGATTGAAGGTGGCATAGCTCAGAATCTGGCTCAGTTCCTGGGTTTGGCACCTGTGGAACAGCCTGCACCTCGCAGCGCTGCACCTCGCCACTGTGATGTGGATTATTTATGCGCTGAGTAATCTCAGCCTGCCTGAGAAGACTGACGTGTGTGTGTGTGTGTGTGTGTGTGTGGCAGGCATGAGCTGTAATTCTATCCCCTAGTTGACTCTCTGTGCTCATCTGGCAACCAAAAGGTTAGATCTCAGTCAGTAGCTTTGTATCTGTCCGTAGACGCGGTGGAACCTGAGGTGACCCTGTGATCTATACTTGTATACCTTTCCCATAACCAGTAATCAAATTTTATTTGTCACATGCATAACCATTCACAGTATGACACGCAGTAAAATGCTTTTTACAACCACACTGATCTATAAAAGAGAATAAAATTAAATAAAATATAATAAAGAATATAGTATAATATAGAATGTATGAAAAGAAAAATGTAGAATATAAAACAAAAATTACAATAATGAAATAGAAAGAAATGTACAATTATATACTAAATGAAGTAGAAAGCAGAACAGAAATGCGTATAAATAATTGTCAAAACTGTACATGTGCAAAAACCTACGAATTCCTCTGGAAATTCTGCTTTCGCTTTCTTTTACACTTCTGAAAGTTTAGCCCAGTGCTGTCTGCTTTCTATAATCGCATTGCCGTATAAAAAGGAGGGAAGTCTTGGCTTGCCTTTGCAGATTTCTAATTGTGTAATACTCACGCAATTCTCATGTTTCACCTCTGTATCTTGGTCCCAGAGTCAATAGTCATAATCGCCTGAATGAGTGGTTGAGCTATTTGCAGTTGGGTGTGTTTGCAGTTTAAATATGGAAGCAACCACAGTGTCCCTGCAGCTTCCACAGCAGTCAAAGGTGATCAAGTATCAGACTGACTGAGTCACAGAATACTGAATTTTCAATATTCACAGTGTAGTATGTGCATCAAGAGAACCTAACTAATGAAATCAGGAATTGAAACTCCTAGCCACGCTGGGTGAAATCAGGTATCCGGGCACAAGAATTGCATTTCTACTGTGGCAATTTGCAGCTAAGTAGTTCAGAGAGAACATTCCAGTCGTAAACAGATGTATAATTTATAATGAAACAGGTCTCCAAGTGAAACTTCTCTGCCAGGCTAATAGTTTTTAGATTTATTTTAGTCCTCAGTTGTATTGTACCAAACCTATTTCCCAATTCCCAGCCACTAGCTAGTTCTACCCTATTATACGACAGATACCACTTGAGGAAGGTGATGGATAATACAAGTTCTTTTGTACTGCTGCTCATGGAACATTACAGAGAAGCTGAATGTGCTGTGAAGACTTGCTAATAAAAATCACTTCCTTGTATACGAATCTATAGACTTCCACAACTGGCTAGTATTGCCATCCTTCCCACAAAGAGAGCAGGTCCAATTAGATTTTCTTGGGATAAGATCTTGTGATCTACCAAACGACAGGGTGAACTCTTTTATTTTGCACCATTTGGGATCCCTAAATGCCTGATTTTGAATTTTTATAGTACACTGCAAAGATGACGAGTGGCAATGTCAATGTAGCCATGAGCATGTGGACCAATTTCTGTTGTATCAGCCTGAGAAATTGAATCCTGCGCTGCAAATGAGGTCTGAGTTCACTGCAGACTCAAAGCAAGTTTTCTGCTATACTGTGCACTTTACCTGCTTATTACTTACATGTACAGTACACACACGCTTCTACATACAGTAGATGCAAACCCAGTTTAGCTGTTTAATTCATGGATTAAGTAATAACATGATTGGTATGAACCAAAAAAAAGCAGTTATGGTGTCTAAAAAGCTTTAATTACGATTCATTCCGGTTTAGTTCCCCTCAACCATAGACTTGTAAGTTGTTCTAGTAGATGAAAATTCCCTCTTTCCTGTCTTTTCCTCATATGCTATTTATTTATATAACTCTCCTGTATCACAACATGTTTTGTCATGTACGGGTTGGATTTTTGTTGTTTTTTTTTTTGGTCTGTTCCTATACTTTTGCTCACCTAAAAATTGGGTGGTCCACCATGAAAGATGCCATGTTTTGAGTTGTTTAAAACATCTCGATGTAAATATGAGGATACGAAAGCTGAAATTCTGATCTTTTGTCTCAGTCATCTTATGATCTCAAACCCAAATGTCTTCAATGTATAGCCAAAATGATAGACTTGGCCTTGCTGTCCCAATACATTCAGAGGGGACTGTAGCTGTTTAACTGAATGACAGTGAAATGCAAATTCATATAGGGGCAGTGGTGGCTTGGCGGTTAAGGCTCTGGGTTGCTGTTCAGAGGGTCGGGGGTTCAAATCCCAGCACTGCCAAGCTGCCAATGTTGCCCTTAACCCTCTCCGCTCCAGGGCCGTTGTATCATGGCTGACCCTTCGCTCTGATGCTGGCTTCCAGACATGCTGCGGTATGCGAAGAAAATATGTCTATGTATATGTGTACCATAAAGACTCATTATGAAATGAAACCATGAACAGTATGGGCTTTCATATCCTAAATATAAAACCAAAAATACTGTGCAGAACTTTGAACATGAAAAAATTAAGTTAGGCTAATATGGAAGTAATATAAAAAAAAATGTAAATGGTAAAATGATTCAAAGAAAGACATTGCTTTTGGAAGAATGAGAGAATCCTGTTCTCCCACATCAGCCACAGTGTCACTCTGATACATTTATTAAACGCATTACCAGCATATTGTGCATTCTGTTTCATAAAGAGGTTTTTTTTTTTTTTTTAAACTGACTGGTAAATAAAGTACATCTGAGATTTATCAATCAGTGCTTTGGTTAGTCTCCTTATTCACCCTGCTGTCAGCTAATTAACTACTCAGTAAGTGGAAAGACTTGATTTACAGCTGCTCTGGCACAGCATTCGGTCCAGCTTATGTTCAGTAACCTCTGAACATATTTGAACAACAGATTTATTAGCCATACATCACCAACATTATAGCATTAATGATTGTCATTAGTAATTGTTATATAATTACCAAGGCAGTAAATGGCAGAACTTTAAGCTACTGATTTCAGTAGTTTTAGTTGTTCAGCTAATATTCAGATACAACTACCGAATGTTCATGGCAAAACGTAGTATTGAATATATAGCTATGAAGTACATGCACACACACACACACACACACACATATTATATTTTATCCTCACATTTTTGTAATTATTTGATTATATCTTTTCATGTGACAACACTGAAGAAATTACACTTTGCTACAATGTAAAGTAGTGAGTGTACAGCTTGTGTAGCGGTGTAAATTTGCTGTCCACTCAAAATAACAGCACACAGCCATTAATGTCTAAACCGCTAGCAACAAGAGTGAGTACACCTCCAAGTGAAAATGTCCAAATAGGGCCCAATTTGCCATTTTCCCTCCGCGGTGTCATGTGACAATGTTAGTGTTACAAGGTCTCAGGTGTGAATGGGGAGCAGGTGTGTTAAATTTGGTGTCATCGCTCTCACACTCCCTCATACTGGTCATTGGAAGCAACATGGCACCTCCTAGCAAAGAACTCTCTCTGAGGATCAAAAAAAAATAGTTGTTGCTCTACATAAAGATGGCCTAGGCTATAAGAAGATTGCCAAGACCCTGAAACAGAGCTGCAGCAGGGTGGCCAAGACCATACCGTGGTTTAACAGGACAGGTTCCACGCAGAACAGGCCTCGCCATGGTCAACCAAAGGATCTGAGTACAAAGACGAGTTTGACTTGCCTAAAGTCAAGCATGGTGGTGGGAGTGTCATGGTCTGGGGCTGCTTGAGTGCTGCCGGCACTGGGGAGCTACAGGTCATTGAGGGAACCATGAATGAAGCTGAGGGTGAAGGTGATGGACTGGCCAAGCATGTCTCCAGACCCAAACCCTATTGAGCATCTGTGAGGCATCCTCAAACGTAAGGTGGAGGAGCACAAGGTCTCTAACATCCACCAGCTCCGTCATGGAGGAGTGGAAGAGGACTCCAGTGGCAACCTGTGAAGCTCTGGTGAACTCCATGCCCAAGAGGGTTAAGGCAGTGCTGGAAAATAATGGTGGCCACACAAAATATTGACACTGGGCCCAATTTGGACATTTTTTACATTTAGAGGTGTACTCACTTTTGTTGCCAGTGGTTTAGACATTAATGGCTGCGTTTTGAGTTATTTTGAGGGGACAGCAAATTTACACTGTTACACAAGCTGTACACTCACTACTTTACATTGTAGCAACGTGTCATTTCTTCAGTGTTGTCACATGAAGATATAATCAAATATTTACAAAATTGTGAGGGATGTACTCACTTTTGTGAGATACTGTATGTGCAAATTCCTAAAGTGAGATTAAGCATAGTACACCAACTTTTCTCAACTATTTTTCTTAAACTGGATATGCACCAGTCACACACCCCAGGCAAGTATGTACTGTATTGTATTGCATATACTTGAGAGGCCACAAGATTCTATATTAAGTTGTAATCGAGAAGGTCATAGATTAAAAAGACTGTTGTGTATTCCCAGGTTATGGCTTTGTGGACTTTGACAGCCCTGCTGCTGCACAGAAAGCTGTTAATGCTCTGAAGAACAGCGGCGTGCAAGCACAGATGGCAAAGGTAAGAGTACACCCGTTAGACTATCTGTCGTTTCTTCTCTCTTACCTGTTGTTCTCTTTCTCTCTCTCCCTTATTGTCAGATTGCGTGTGTGCGTGTGTGTGTTTTGATGGACGTGTGAATGGCACAGTAAAAGTCACGGCTTTCGTTGAATCTTCTAAAATGAATGAGCAAAATTTTTGTAATTGTAATCAGCCAATTCTTTCTTTTTTTGCCTGGATTAAAAGCAGTAAAGCCAAACCCAGTCTTGGTGTCCTGTAGGCTTACAGTTCTGTTTTCATTTGACTGAAAAGGCGTCTTAATGAAAGTTTGGACATGTCAACCGGCCTGTTCTCTGCAGAGGTGTGGTGATTTCTGTTTCTATTTATGTCTGTGTTCATGCCTGTAGAACAGTGTGTGAAAAGTCGGTGTATGTCTCTCTTGGGTGGAGAGAGAGAGAGAGAGAGGGGAGGAAGAGTACAAAGATAGTGTGATGACAGCAGGGTGACGATATCCAGTGGGAATTCTCCCTGGGGACGTGCCTCTCACACTCGTTCTGTCTCGCACTCAATACACACACGGAAACACACAGGAGCTTCTGTGTTCCCCTGACAAGGCTCTTCGCTTGCTACAAAGCAGAGACTGTTTGAGGCGCACCCAGCTCCGACACTAACCTGAATGCATCCTGTAATGTTACTCGTTACGCACACACACACATGCTTTGCAACTAATGCTTAGGTGTTGGTTGCAAATGGCATGATAAAGCCACATCTGACAGAATCTGGTGGAGAGAGACACACAGAGAGAGGGAGGGAGGGAGGGAAAGTCACCGTTTTTCACTATGGCAACTTGTTAGCAGTCTTCACCCCAACCCTCCCCATTTAAAGCTCTCTATTCATTCCTAAAGAGAAAGCACGGTGGGCTGAGTATGAAAAAGGATCAGCGAGACGAAGGAGCGGAGAAAGAGAAAGGGGGAGAAATACAGACAGACAAGGGAGGAGGGGCAGGACAGAGCGATATAATAAGAGGGATTATGAGTGCAATGGGATTTGCAGCTGTGCAGGTTTTCCTGTAGGCAAATTTGACTTCCACAATTAAGCACATTTCATGTGTGTCTGTGTGTGTATGTCTGTAGCTGTACTCTCCTCTGTAGAGTGTACAGCTGAGCTGCTGCAGCAGCACACTCCCTGCACTTTCACATAGCTCAGCTAAAGCAAAGGAAGTAAATAATTGGCGGTAGTCATGGTAACAGGCCCGCCGACGCCATGCCATCCAGTCCATATAAAAGCTGAGTTCGGCTGTGCAGAGCTCGACAGGCGGGTACGAGCTGCTGGAAGCGCCCCTCACAACCTTTTCCATTTCCAATTAGAGCTGCACTGTTCGGGGGGTGACGCGGGTGAGCTTAAGCCTGGCTTTTGTTCCACACTCACTAGGAAGTTGAGATCTTTCGTTTAACTTTTCTTTTAAAGGTTTTTCTTTCACTGTTAGGACAATGAAGAGCCAGCCTGCATGGACTTAATGAATTCCTTCCCCATTCTGCGAGCTGCTCTTGGGCGCCTTGATGGGTTTCATTCACTAATTTTAAGCTCTGTGTTTGATGAAAGGTGTGTAAATTAGAGGGCAGGAACTTCAAGTGGTTCTGGGGAGTTTGTTCAAACACATTTTCAGTCAATGCTAACAGCAACGTAAACATGGACCATTATACCACAGCGCTTGTTGAATTCTTAAAACATATTTGTCACAAGGTGATGATTTATTTCCTGTAACAGAAATTCGGTTGTATTGTAGTAGTATTGGATGTCATTCAAATAATAGGTTTATATTAATGTACTCATTCAAGTTGTTAAACCGTTATTATTATTATTGTTTCTACAGTGACAACTTGTTCATAGAGACAAAATTTTTTAAAACAAACCAGTAAACTATAATGTGTCATTCTTTAATAAATTAACTGTAATTGTAATTATTTGGCAAATTCCTGTTATATAAAAGGAATAAACACTACATGGCATGCTGCTATAGGAAAATAATCAACTTCCGGCTTGTAACAGTCTTTCACGTTGCATCACACTGCATCATCCCACCCCATCGTTGATTATATTTCTGTAAAGCCATGTACTATTGGGTATGATTCCTTACTTGAAGTTCAACTATAAGCTGCCTGGGCTGGGATTGCAAGGGGACACGCACTGAGCTGTAAAAGAGTAGCACTTTGGGCTGAGTGGTGAAAACCATAAAGACTTATGAGAGAATCAAGGCGTGTTACACACATCTTTCATTTCTGCTTTGATGTGCAAGTGTGTAGAGGCAGTACACACCTGAATTACTGCGCTTAAAAATTCTTATGGCCTGCTGACTGCAAGCTCTGTTTATTCAACATTGTACTGCAAGCTCTGTTTGACTGAGTGTGTGTTTCGCATGGACATCTCCCTCATCTCCCTCACCCTGTGCTTTCTATAAGCAGATTGGTGGTTAACAAGTAACATTAATGCTGGTTACAGGCTTCTAACTCCTACACACATTACACACACACATTACACACACATTACACACACACATCTTATACAGAGAATCACATGACCTGATTCGATTGAATGGTTAGCTGACCTGCTTCTCTGCACAAACAGATGTCTTGTCGAGGTCTGCCAAAATTCTGTCCTGCTGTTATTACACGCACACACAGTCTCGCAAACGCATATATAATCAGCAAAAAAAGAATACATCCCTTTTTCAGAAGACTGTATTTTAAAGATAATTTTGTAAAATCCAAATAAGCTTTACAGATCTTTTTTAGAAAGGGTTTAAACAATGTTTTTCATGCTTGTTCAATGAACCATGAACAATTATTGCACATGCACCTGTGGAACAGTCCTTATGACACGAACGGTTTACAGGTGGTAGGCAATTACGGTCAGTTACAATAACTTGGGACACTAAAGAGACCTTTCTACTGACTCTGAAAAACACCAGAAGAAAGATGTCTAGGGTTCCTGCTTACTTGCGTGAACATGCCATAGTCCTGCTGCAGGGAGGCATGAGGACTGTAGGTGTGGCCAGAGCAATAAACTGCAATATCTGTAATTTAAGATGCCTAAGACAGTGCTAGAGGGAGGCAGGAAGGACAACCACCCCCCCCAAGACGTGATCGAGAACTTGCAAATGCCTACGTGGAAGAGTGGAGTAACATCCACGCAGTCCATGAGGATGAGATGCACTGTAGTACTTAAAGCAGCTGGTGGACACACCACATATTGACTTTTAATATTGAACCCCCCCGCCCCCCTGTTCAGGGACTCACTATTCCATTTCTGTTCTTCAAATGTCTGTGGAACATGTTCATGTCTCTGTTGTTGAATCTTTTTATGTTGATACAAATATTTTCAAATGTTAAGAAATTTGCTGGAAATAAATCAGCTGAATGTGAGAGGACATTTCTCTTTTTTTGCAGAGTGTATTTATTCACATTCATAGGAGGTAAATTTGTAAATGTTTGAGCTCACATACAGTTGTATGCAAAGGTTCGGAGATCTCTGGCCAAATGACGTATTTTATTGAAGTGAAAAGAAGTCAACACATTTTTTCTAGTATTCTGCAAATATTAATGCACATGCTTAGTAACACCCCCTGTATCCATTTGTTCATCTGTCTGTGCAGTGTGCCACTGTCTGCCACACTAACCCAAATAGGTGTCCCAAAAGTCTCCATACATAGGGGAACTTAACACTTTTGAGCAAAATGTCTTCAAAAAAATTTCATACTTATTTTATTTAATTTTTTTCTGATAAATAATAAAAAAAATCATGATTAAAAAATGTGCTGATGCAGAAACTGTCGCAAGATTGCGATGAACTTTAACAGTAAACATGGCAAGCACATCACCAATGACATGCTTTCCAAATTTTTTTCGAAAAGACTGGAAGTGGACGTCCACGAACATTCACTCACAAAGGCACAACCAATGTGATGCTGGCAAACATAGTCCCCTATGTACAGTATGGAGACTTTTGGGACACCTTGTATATGCACTCCCATGCTTAATTCTCCCATCCCTATTCATCAAATGCTGTTTCTTTTTTTCTCCACACATTCCTTTGGTGATTGTGGGAAAATAGTCCCATTTTTACTTTGTCAGGCTAGAGCACTTGTTTTCAAAATGCCTCTGGCTTTGAAGATGGTATGGAAGAGTCATCAGAAGGAAAGCTTAGCTGTGACCTCATCACAAAAGTCTTATGTTAGTAAATAAAGTTTGTGCAAGCAGTGTTGCTCAGTAGAATGGTGCATAACCACTCCTGTGTAAACCTTCTTGCAAGTCCTTTAGTTTCCTTTGGGGGTTTTGCTTTGCATTTCTACCTAGCATACAGGCAATTCTGTCTGAGAATTTTCTTGATCTTCCCAATCTTGATTTGACTTCCACAGTTCTTCTTAACTGCCATTTGGTTGACATTTTGGACAGTGTAAATTGTGAGCCGGAAGAGCTTTTTTTTTATCTATTCATAGCCTTCCTCTGCTTTGTACGCAGCAATTAGCTTCATTTTCAGATCCTTAGCCAGCTGTTGTTTGTTGTTGAGTGTTAGCACAAGGTTTGAAGAGTCAGAGAATTACTTTCTGCAATTGTTATTCCTAATGACAATTCTTGACCTGTCTATTGACTCCTAATGAGTCAATTAAGGCTTAACAAATTAATTCAGTTCTGAGACTTTATAATTGGAAAGGTGTCCAAACTTTTACACATACCACAATTATTATTTTTATTATTCTCTGTTTTATTTTGGGTTGTTTTTTTTTGTTTGTTTTTTTTATTAATTCAAAATAAAAAGTAATTGTGCAGAAAAAATTTATTTTTGCAAATAGTGCTGTAGCTGTTGTGCTGACTTCTTTTTAATAAAAAAAAATTATAAAAAATCAATAAAATATGCACATGGGCCCGGGGTGCCTGAACTTTTGCATACAACTGTACCTCTCAGATCAGAGCTGTAGCTAAGGGGAAGGGCACATACTGTATTTTGTAAGAGATTACAAAATATATCATCTCTTACTTAAGTAAGAGATGATATATTTGAGATCACTATTTATTTTATTTTATTAATATAATTTTTTTTACACATTTTAATTACATTGAAATTGAAATGATGGGCTTAATAATATGACGTCATTTCAGGAAGCCAGATATCCTGACAGATTAGTTCCACGTGCACCCTTTTAAAAAATAATAATAATAATGAATAAATAAATGTATTAGAATGATATTGTCTTAAAGAATTATTCTTTATGATCAGGTTCATTTATACCTTAAGTACTTAGTACTCGATGGACTTGCATGATGGAATTACTCTACAGTATGCATTTTCCTAATGTTTTTATATATGGATTATACCTACGACTAATAGTAAGCTGCGAGCTGTTTGCAAGACAGAGATGTTTCCTCCTTTTAAGGTTTGGCTGTACTTGAAGGAAAACTCCAGCATTTTGCTCAGATTTGTTCATCTGTAGCATGTGTAATTAGGGCAGACAAGAATTTCAGCATGTTTTCCTGTACTGAGAAAAGAATAGAAAATCCTGTTGATTTAAATTTCAATAATAATTTCAATAAGTCTAAGGATAGTTGTTGAAGCAGTCAGTAAATGGTTATGCAAAGCACACATTTTTTGTTAAATGCTTTCATGAATTCTTCAGTCACACTTTTTGTTAAATTAAGCCTGAAATTTGTATCATTCATCCTGTGCTTCTGTGTTACCATAGACACCAACCTTGATGAAAGTGTACATATAACCATTTTGTAGAGTATAGTGGTTGTAGTTTTGCATTGGTGTTATATATAGACTTCCATTGAGTAAGTGTTTCTTGAGTAAACTGGTTTTACATACTTTTCTCAGACCATGGAAGCGTACATGCCGTATGTAGAGGTTAGGTCGAGGGGGAACGTTTTTTTTGTTTGTTTGTATATTTAATTTAACACTAAGGTATTATTTAAACGATTATGTTATAGTGTTGACAAAATCTGCCTTGTTTGTCTCAAACTCCATCTGCCCCATGACACCCAAATGCCCCACTCCAAATGTTCTAATTATGACACTGTCTAAAATACCTCACTTGACCAAGCCACATGTGAGGAAACCTGGGAATTCCGATGCCTTTCTATCCAAACACACTGTAATCCCTATAAACCCCCAAAGCACTCTCAAGCTGTTAATACCAGAGCTGAGAGCAGTAATTTAGCATTGCGTGCCTGCAGCTAACCGGCTTCTAGCCATCACTGGTAATCTCCTCTCACACATATAACCACTAATCTGCTGACCAAGCACTCTTCCCTACAATTCCAAATCATATGGTGCACACATGAGGTCAGAGAGCTGTCCTTGATTCCCAAGCAGAGACGTCATTTAATTACCGCTAGAGGTTTACCTCGCTTCCTCTGGTGAAAGTGATGGATCTGTTGAAAGCCAGCTCTGTAAAATAGGACAGCATTAACATACAGAGTGCCATCAAATATGATGGGCTGTGTGCCTGGTGCTGATTTGTGTTAAATGCCCGCCCCAGTCTTTTCTCTCTTTTTAGACTAACCAGTTTCTGACAGCTCTGCTGATCCTCCATCCTGCCTTCCTCATTTCACTGTTCACCTTCTCAGAGCTCAGCATCTCTCAAATCCTCACTGTTCCCTAATAGAGCCATGTTGATCTTTCTGCCAGAGTGTTACTTTGGTAATCCTACCCCCATCTCTCTCTTTCTCTCTCCTTTGCTTTCTCTCTCCCCCTGTCCTTCCTTCTCTCTGGTTCTTTCTGGCGGGTGTTGAATGCAGTAGGATGTTAATGAATATTAATGAGGCAGCCCCTCACTCTCCTGGGAGCCTGTCTCTCTCGCTTTCTCTCTCTCTCGCTCTCGCTCTCTCACACACACACACACTCACTCACTCACTCACTCACTCTGTTTCTGCTGATGTAACTTAGAAAGCTGATGTGATGCCATGCGAAAACGACCACGACTTGCATGTAGATCTCGGCTCATCAGTATTCATGCTGACTGACCCTTTATTGGCAAAAAGCAACTAGCACAATGGTGAGGGTGTGAAGCAGTCCTGTGTACATTCATACACCTATATTAAAAACCATATAGTGTTTTAAAAAAAAAAAAAAAGAGAACCATTCCTATTCGTCCTCACAGGGAACCCAGCAAATTACTCAGATGAAAACAGTTCTCCATTAATCTATTCCACGCCATCATCCTTAATATTGCAGACTGGTTTTGTCAGATGAACGCATCAGACTACACTACTGTCAGTTGCACAATTCAGTGTATTTCATTGGTAATCATGATTTTTGTCTCTCTCAATGAATATAATCAACTGGCATTATCTAAAGCTAGCTAAGTGTATTATAATTAGATATAAATATTGATCGGTTTGTTTCCTTTCATATTGTCCTTAATTCGTGGTCTAATTATGTCATGATATTAATTGATTGCATCTTTTAAATGCTAATTTACGTCTATTGGACAAAAAGTAATAAGGATTTATAGGCGTAACTATGTAAGGAATAAAACATAATGGGCCTTGTTGTTTTAGGAAAATATTCTCCGATGGGGTGTTGTGATGTGATACAGCACACCCCATTGTGTTTGACTCCTCTTATACCACTGTGATTTGCCAAGGATCCCAATTTAGAATTTTATTTATAAACAAGACATGCTTTTTAACCGTTTAGGGTTACATTTAGTGTTAACTAAAAAACAAGTTGTTTCAAGAAACAAGTTATTTCCTGTTCTCACTTACATTGAAGCAGTTATAATCATTCCCTCAATAAGACAGAACAAAAAAAAAATATTAGCTTGCAGTAGCAGCATGTTACTAAGGAAATTGGAAACGCCTGTCGTGAAGACTCTCCCATGGCGGACAACTAACTGTCTGAAATTCAGAGCCGAGACTCCTAAACAGCTACAGAAAACTTCACCATATACAACAATAATATGGTCTTATTTAAACCATTGAATGGACACATGTTTCTACATTTAATTGTTAGGCTTATATTATGTGGAGTGTCTGCCATATAAGTCCCTGTGAATCAGTTGTTCCTATAGAAACAAAAACGTATTGTAATGAGAGCATTAATATGAACCTATCATTTGAATTACAGCTGGAACTACTGTTTGATCCATACCTTCAGATTTGAGAATATAGTGGTATAAATACATGTTTAGATGAATTTGCCTAAATTATTGTGATCAAGCATTGTAATCATGCAGCCCTGTGTCCATGATTAGGTTTTGAATAGGAAGGATGAA
Organism: Ameiurus melas; assembly: GCA_012411365.1. Taxonomy (NCBI): domain Eukaryota; kingdom Metazoa; phylum Chordata; class Actinopteri; order Siluriformes; family Ictaluridae; genus Ameiurus; species Ameiurus melas. The sequence continues at coordinate 23,621,550 of CM022758.1, read as the reverse complement.
AGGACAAACAAACAGGACTGATTCTACAGGGATAAGTAGGAGAAACCCTGTATGATTTCTATCTTCAGGTTTTTAGAGCAAAAGCTTTGTAAGTGGTAAATCAGTCAGTAATGTTCCCAAGAGCAGGCCAGATGTGCAGCCGTTAACTGATCAAACAGGAACCTGTGTGTGTGTGTGTGTGTGTGTGTGTGTGTGAGAGAGAGAGAGAGAGGGAGCGAGAACTGCATGCTTGGATGATAAGATAGGAAGCGCCAGGTGTTTTTACAGCTGTGTGAACCCAGGTGTTTGTAACCTTTGCTGATATTTCTGTGCATAACTGTATCTGAAGTGTAAAGCACAAACACATTTCAGTTCTGTTACCTTTTATTAACCCCCCCTCCCAACTCTCTCTCTCTCTCTCTCTCTCTCTTTACCCCTATACAGCAACAGGAGCAGGACCCAACTAATCTGTATATTTCCAATTTGCCACCATCGATGGATGAGCAGGAGCTGGAGACCATGCTGAAGCCCTTTGGTCAAGTTGTCTCTACACGCATACTGCGCGATGCTAATGGTGCAAGCAGAGGGGTTGGATTTGCGAGGTGAGGCGTTCTCTGGGTCCTGGTTGAATGTTTGAGGCTCAGCGGTTAGACTCTGGCTGTGGTTTGCATTTACAGTGACATTTAGTATAATTGCACCAAACTCACCCAAAAATGTGCTGATTCAGCTTTGGAATGGGGTGAGGTGAAAACTGACTCCAGTTAGAGTGAACACTCCTTTCCAACTGCCTCATAGCTCATCTCTGACGTGCACACTCACTGCAGGTGTGTTCAATGTGTGTGTGAGAGAGAATGAGTTAGCAGCCAGGATAGTACACATGTAGTATGTTCTTTTACTTCACATGCACCTGTCTCAATGTGTGTAATTGTATTTATATATTGGTGGGGAACAAATTTTGTAGGGACATTTAGCTGGCTCCTGTGCAGAAAACAGAATTTGTTTGAGCTTTATAAATAAAAGCTAAAACAAAGTGCCCACCTGATTCCTTTGGATTACTGGGGTTACGGCTAAGGTGAAATTTAGATGTAGTGGAGCATTAATGCATTTATTAACTGTATTAATTATATCATTGGGAGGTCTTCACAAGGATAATAAGACAAATGTGTGTGCATATTTATTTGTACAGGTGCATCTCAAAAAAGTAGAAAATCGTGGAAAAGTAAAATTCCATAATTTAATTTTTTTTAAGTGCAACTTTCATATATTATAGTTTCATTACACATAAGGTGAAATATTTCAAGGCTTTTTTATTGTTGTTTTAAACAGAAATGTCGACCTTCTGAAAAGTCTGTTAATTTATGCACTCAATACTTCGCCGGGGCTCCTTTTGCACGAATTACTGTATTGTTTTCATTCAAAAATCATTTTCATTCGTGCGAAAGGAACTCTGACCATGTAGTGAGTGCATAAATTAAAGGTCCACATTTCTATATTATAAATTCTTTATTCTAATATTTAAATATACTGGATTTTTTATTTGCATGAGCTGTAAGCTGTAATCATCAAGATTAAAATGTAAAAAGCGTTGAAATATTTCACTTTATATGTAATGTATCTAGAATATATGAAATTTCCACTTTTTGGAAGAAATTACAGGAAAACATGAACTTTTGCACAATATAAAATTGTTTTGAGATGCATGTGCATGTGTGAGAGAGAAACTATCTTAGTGAGGTTTGATTCTTCTGTTTTTGTAGGATGGAGTCCACAGAAAAGTGTGATGCTGTAATTTCTCACTTCAATGGAAAGTTTCTCAAGATGCCAGCTGGAGTCATGGGTAACACAAAACTGTCCGTGTGTCTATGCATGTGCAGCTGCGTGTGTGTGTGTGTGTGTGTGTGTGTGCGTATGTGCATATATGTGCTTGAATTCATTTATATATTGTGCTTGGTCTGCTAGAGCAGATTTGTTCTCTATTCATTTGCCTGTAGTCATCCTGAGCTTTCAGCCATGGAGCCATGCACAGCACAGATCAAACAAATGTGCACTTAGATTGAAGCAAGCACACAGAATAACGATAGGCTTTGCTGTTACTATAGGCTTAATGCTGGAATAAGTGCTTATTGATTAGTGAATGCAGTTTGTGGCTAATGTTGAACACTGTGGAGGTTGTCTCTTCTCCCTCACCCTGCCCTTTACAGTCTCTCTCATGCTCTTTCTGCTCTTTCTAGCTTCTCTCTCTCTCTCTCTCTCTCTCTCTCTCTCTCTCTCTTTTTTTTTTTTTTTTTTTTTTTTTTTTTTTTTTTTTTTTTTTTTTTTTTTTTTTTTTTTTTTTTTTTTTTTTTTTTGTGTGCGTGTGTGTGTCAATAGTAAAGGGGGCTCCAGTATGTCCAGCTCTGATGTTCCCTGCTCTCCCTCACTAAGCTTTGTAATTGGATTATTAGACTGAAATGGTCTCCACTGCTCATGTTGCCTTGCTGAAAAGGGAGTATGGGGGAAAGGGGGATTATGGTAAGGCAACTGCCATGTTAGATGTCTATATTTTTAATATAATGGGAGGAAAAAAGTTTTGAGTAGGCATTCTGAATTGAGGGAAGCATGATGGTGCAACTGTTAGCTTTGTCACTTCACAGCTCCAGATCCTGAGCGTGGGTTACAGTCTGTGATGAGATTCAAATGTTCTCCCCATGTCCATGTGGGTTCCTCCGGGTTCTCCGCTTTCCTCCTTCCTCCCAAAACATGTCAGTATGTGGACTGGTTACTCTAAAATTACCCCTAGGTGTGACATGTGCGTGAAAAATGCGCATGGCGCGCTCCATCCCACCACTTTCTTAGTGTTGCTTGGATATGCTCTGGAGCTACTGCTCCCCTGACCATGATAAAGTGATTACCACAGATGAATAAATGAATGCATTTGGAATAGAAGAGAACTTAATCATAGTTATAGTAAATTATAATCTTAGCAGTCAAAAGACTAGAGACAATTGTGTTCTGTTTTTAATATCCCTGTATCTCTTTTGCTGTAGCTCCCAGTGAGCCACTCCTGTGCAAGTTTGCAGATGGAGGGCAGAAAAAACGACAAAGCCAAAATAAATATGTACCTAATGGACGAGCATGGGCCAGAGAGGGAGAAGCCAGACTAGTAAGTTCTGGAAGTGTGTGTGTGTGTGTGTGTGCACGCACATCATGAGAAGCCATGTTTTTAATCCATTAACAAATATTTTAAGCAGGTATGCTGAAACCATCTATAGTGTCATTTTTCAATTCTTTAAACATTTTATTGCATGCATCATGAAGCAGTGAGTGTGTTTGACATGCTGATATGCGAGTACGCATATAAAGGCGATGTGTAGAGTGTGTATATGTATATTTGTGTGCAGAACAGACGGAGCAACAGAAAGATTGTTTGGGAGTAAAGGAGAAGGCTGTAAAATGCTGACTGGAATAAGAATCACAGTCATGGCAAAATATTCATGAGCTTCTTTCTGTCTCTCTATCTTTGTCTCCTTTTTCTCAGGCCGGAATGACGCTCACATACGACCCCACTGCTGCAGCTATGCAGAACGGGTATGTGACAGCCGCAAACCCTTTTCACCTCTCGCATCTACTTGACTAATGGACACGCTGCCAACAAAGTCTCACATTCTGCCTTTTTTCTTCACTCTGTCTATCTCTGCAGGTTTTATCCCCCTTACAGCATCACCAACCGAATGATCGCCCAACCTGCCATGTCACCCTACATCTCCCCCGTGTCCACATATCCGGCATGTATCGATCCAGTTTGGGATAAACTCTGAAGAATTGGTCCTATTTTCATATTTGTGGTCTTTCTAACAATGTGCATAGAATTTGAGCTAATGATAGATAAGCTGAGGGCATTTTCATTTAGACATGGCGTCTCTTCGAGAGTGTTTCTATCCTGCCCTCTTTTGAAAATCCAAATTAAAAACCTAATGGAAAAGTCAAAATGTTATGGGGGGGCCTAAATAACGCAAAAAAAATTTCTTTTGCTTGGCTGATATGGAAAAGTTAGTCTATTGCTAAAAACGAGATGAATGAAAATGAAATAAATGCACTATGTCTAAAGAAATCTAAACATAAGCATCACGCTTGTATTGTTTAGACAGACAAAAACGTTTTTCGACTTTAACATCATACATGACCACAACCCTGATCAGGATAAAGCAGTTTTGATGTTTCATTCATTGTTTCTTTTTCTTCAGTAAAGCAGTTACTGAAGAAAAAGAAACTGAATGAATGAAACATCAAATCTCTTTATCACACTGCTGTTTTAATGTTGTATTATTTTCATATACAAGCAAAAATGTTCAGTAATGTACTCTTTTCTGTCATCTTCAAGATTTTTCACTGACCTTTTGCCAACTTTTCAGAAATTCATTTTAAAATCATCAACTGTTCAAATGAAACCCCAACTGCTTTTCCCTTGTTTAAGGTTTAGAAACACTTTTACACTTTACTTGTATATTTAGCTCTTTCTTTTTGAAAGATGCAGTAACGAAATGTAAACACTATCCACTGTTCAGTGAAGAGTTCATTTTCACGTCATCACGTTTTGAGATGGTATGGATTCAATAAAATGAAAATTCTGAACCAAAGCCAATTACTGATATTTCCACTTTTCTGTTATACGATAATGATACTCGTTTTAATCCGACTGTAATTGTAATAGGGTTAATGTGGTTAATTAAGTGTTATATGGCTTGTAGAATAGTTGAAAGTGACTTAGCAGACCTGATACAAAAACAGATGTTTTCCGTTCACGATTTAATTTTTGTACAAAAAAAAGGCATTTCATGTTTAACAGGGTCTGCTCATGCACAGTGTAAGCTAATTAACCCATAATTATCCAGGAGATTATCTGAAAATAGCACCCACTATGGTGAATCCATAAAAAAATACACTTCATTATCAATAATTGTTGGATATGCTTAGTTTGATTTTAGAACTTTTTTTTATTTATATATTTTTTGCTTCTAATGATTATTATACTTATAATAGTCACTTGGAATAATCTTTACACATTCACACTCATGCAAGTCTATGTATGTATCTGTGTTAGCTGTGCTCATACACTTAACATTTAAGAGGAATTATCTCACCACTCGGAAGAGCAGGGGTGTGAAATCTGCAGGATATATGTCTCTCTCTCTAACTTATTCTCTCTTTCTGTATTTTCGTGTGTGATGTTTCAGGTTCAGACACCGTCCTGGGTCACCCACCAGCCCTACATTATGCAGCATCCGGTAAGACTGCACTGAAAACTGATTCATGCTCTAGACTGTAAAGATCTGGAAGCTAGTTAAGATTCTATACACATACATGCAATGAGAAAAAAAAATTGTGGCCACACTGAAAATATGGGATCCACCCCCACCCCCTGCTTTTTTTTTATTTTTTAAACATATAAAACAACAGCATATGCTCAATATCTTGCACATTCTGTATTCAAGGTTTAGTACCATTTCTAGGTCACTATATATAAATCGAAGCAAATTTATGAATTTGTCTGTTAGTACTGCTTAATACAAAAGATCAGATTTTCCTTGAGACATCAGGTGACTGATGTCTCAGGTGACTGATTGATGGATTTGATCGAACACTTGTGGTGTCCATGCCAGCTCAAGTGCCTGTGATTAAAGCAAACTGGGGGACATATGTACCAAATACTAAGCTAAGCAATTCTCTCTCTCTCTCTCTCTCTCTCTCTCTCTCTCTCATATATATATATAAAGATAGGATTCTACTTTTCCCTCAAGTTATTGCTGATGAAAATGTTTAAGCAGAAAAAAATGCACTATTTAAAAAAATAAATAAATAAACTGTTTGAAATAATATTGTATTGCAAATCAGCTCTACAAGGTTCCCATTTGTATATTTTACACTGCATTTGTTATGTATTCCATCTAGACATTTTACACATTTTCACTAAACATGCCAATAAGATATAGATAGCATGTATCTCATTACAAGCTCTATGCCTCAAAGAGCCATAAAGGGAAGTCTTTCTACTTTTTTTGTGTGTGGCAGAACTGGTGAGGGTGGGGTTTATCACTCACAAAGGGAGGACAGCTGCTGTACAATGAATGACTGAAATGATATCTAGTCGGTGGAAAAAAGGAGGCAGACTAGTGGTTGCTGTAGTGTATTTTTAGAGCCACCTCTAACACACTAGGCAATCCTTTATGGGCAGTCTGAATATTTGGCGTGTCTTGTTCTGTCATTGCGTGATGTCACTCTTGCCGTTTGGTTCCCTTGCAGGGAGCTGTAATATCGCCCTCTATGGATCCCTCCATGTCTCTGCAACCAACATCCATGATGAGCCCCCTCACTCAGCAGATGAGCCACCTCTCTCTGGGCAGTACAGGAGCGGTGAGGATACACACACAAACACAAACAAACCCTTCCAGTCCACAAACCCTTCCAGTCCACAAACCCTTCCAGTCCACACATACGTAATGACTAAACCACTAAAAACATGTGCGAATGCACACACACACATACAAGCACTCAAAGTTTAAATGGTCACATGATATAAAAAGGAAGTGTGAAGCCAGGCAGAAACTGTGAGCCATTTTAAACTTAAATAAAAAGATTTTTTAAAATTACTGTTCAATAATTATTCTCTAGATACACAAACTAAATAAATTAAGTACAAACTACATATAAGAATTTGTGTTTATAATTATTCTGTAATTATATTTGATTGCTCACAACATGAGTTACTACAACTCACTAGTGTTATTTGCTTAAGGTGTGTCATGTGGTTTTACTAGTCACGCTTACATTCTTTGCATCTTTTCTGTGCGTGCGCGTGTGTGTATGTTCCAGTTCATGCCGGCTAATGCAGCCTTACAGGGTGCATACATCCCTCAGTACACTCCCATGCAGCCTGCTGCAGTGGAGGTTAGTAGAAGCATACTTTTACACACACTTTTCACGTGCTTTATAAAATACCCAAGTGTGTTTTAGTCACATGGCCATGTCTGATTTTTATTTTCATTCCCAGGAGAATAGCTCACAGTCTCAGGTGGAGTCAAGCGGAGATCATTCTCCCTACGCCTACCAACAAACCAAGTGATGAAGAGGTATGAGTTACAGTACGACTTTACGACGAATTTAAACCTCAGGTCTAATAAAACATTGACTATAATATTCTACATTAGTTAGACATTACTAAACCTCTGCTCTTAGGTTCTCCTAATCTGAAAAACTTTCCAAGTCAGTCAGACTGCTCTCTGTTTCTGAGAGGAATTCAGTTTGAGGGAGAAAAACAAAAGTAGATGGAAATCTCACCCAAGTGTCATTTTTGTTTAGGGAAATCTTTATTCTGAAGCTTTTACTATTTGCCATGTGCCACTTTTGTAATCATTCAGTTTAGTGGATGATACCTGCATGGTGGTGTTGTGCTTGTTGTAAAAGGTCTGTGTGTGATTGGGTGTGTTACTCTGGTTCAGGTTCCTCAGCACTCAGGAGACTGAGAGGAGCGACAGCTTCAACAATCATGCTTCCTCTGTTGGACTAAGCTCAACCGTCGACTGACGTTTGAAACGATGAGTTTTCTCTGTTTTTAAAAACAACTACCCAGACTATTTTTGGTATAAGTTCTATGAGGTGCAAATAAAAATCTTGATTTCATCAGAAGATGCTAGCTATCCAAGAAGAACATGAAAATGGGGGAAAAAAAAGTTTTATTTTAATGAAAAAAAAAGAGCATTTATTTTTACCAAGGAATTGTCACATGGGTGCAAGACCTCAAAGGATCATGTGACTAGATGTACATGGTAGCAGGTGTCCATTGTTGATATTTTTTTATGATTTCAGTTGTGTGTGTGGGTGTGTGTGATTTTAATTTTTTTTTGCCATTTTTTTTTCTTTCTTTTCTTTTCTTTTTACTGAACTAGTTGTGTTGATTGAAGAGATTTATTAGCCGGACATTCTGAGAAAGATGTTTTTGTGCTTGCAGTGTGTTTTGCAATGGTGAAGTGTTACATGTGTCCTCTTGTACAGTGTGTTCTCTCCAGTTGATCTAGAATGATCTTTCTCTTCCTCTCCATACTATTTGCCTTAAGTTCGTTCCATACAGCTGTAAATGTAGCCTCTAACTGAGGCTCAGCCGGAGAAAGAGACGTTCAAATCAGCTATGGCCTTGTAAATCAGCTGAATAGGGCTTTTCTTAGGATCTAGCTAATGAAATTCGGTTTGCCTCGTTTAAGTGTTTTGCTTTTTACTGATCTCCATAGTGCTTTTTTAGAATAGAAACCATGCTGAGTGATGAAAAATGTTGATTTAAGTTTAAATACGATGTACTGTTTTTGTAATCAGAGCGACAACGCCTCTGGTTGGTTGAATGTGGTAGAATCATATTTCACATTTTAAAATGCCTTTTAGAAAAGAAAAAAAAAATCTTGCTGTTGTAGTTTAGCTGCGGGGAAAGTGGTGTGACCAAGTCTTTTATTTTTACTTTTTTGGGGGTGGGGGGAATTTTTGTTTTGCCGTTTTAACGTGCTTATATGACCATGTACAGATGAACTAAGCCTTCTGTGGCAACTTTAAGCAAGGAATAAGTGGAGGTTTTGAGATGTAGATTGATTTTCTGTAGATTTTAGTTTGCCTAGCTCTTTTTAAGGAAGCAAACAGAACTTGGCACTTTCAAGTTTACTTCACCAAAGACAGTGAGCTAGCAAGCAGAGATCAAATAATGAGTACAACATCATTTCCTCCCTACGCAGGATAGGCTTTTTAATGGACTGGACTGCAATTTTAAGAATGTGCCTTCTTTGTATATATGCATCCGGTTGTCTTTAGTTGTTGTCTAGGTTTGGACACATGCAAGAAGGAAGATTTGGATCCGACAAGTGCCACATACATCACTACAGAGCACACGAAACTGAAATATGAAACTAGAACATGGAAAAGGAGAAGTTTGAAACTATGAACTGATCAGCACAGTGGTTATCTGCTATGCTTTGGTTGAGCAGGAGAATGCCTTTTTTTTTTTTTTTTTTTTTCTCTCCCCCCTCCCAAATTACAATAGGTTTTTGTTTTGGCTTCAGTAGGTTGTCTTCCAAAAGACTGTTTTTTGAACTGGTGGTCCTATTGACCAATTATCTACCTCAGATTTGCGTTCTCCTCTGTTTCGATTGGCCGGGCTAGCAGGTTCAGCCCCGCCCCTCCAGACCAAATGGCTAGCTCTGGAGCTGCCCACATCTACACTTGTTTTCTTTCAGGTTGTTTTTAAATGCTTTGGGGTTTTTTTTGTTGTTGTTGTTTGTTTGTTTTTGGGGTTTTTTTTCTTCCTTCAACACATCTTTTTTTATGCTAATGTTATTGTTATGAGGATAGATGTGTGTTGAACGTGATTTAATCTTGTCTAGACATTCATTTTAATAGTTTCAAAGGCAAAAACACTGCTGCTTAATCACAGGATATTTTGGTGGTCGGCCATGACAAAGAGATGAACTATAGAAGGAGAAAAATAAAGAGGAACTAATCTAAACTGAAGGTTGTGGTATTCCTCGGATCTGTTCCTGAAACTTCGCCGCTGTTCATTCCCAATCCAGACTTTTAGCAGCACAACCCTCACACTGCTGGAATGAGTGTGTGTGTGTCCGTGTCCGTGTGTGTGTGTGTGTGTGTGTGTGTGTGTGTGTGTGTGTGTGTGTATATAGAGTGTAGTGTAGTGTGTCGCAGGAGCTCATGTGTGTGGGCGATTCTGCCAGTTAACACCTGAAACAAGTGCCAATGTTTAGCTGGATGAACGAGTGGGAGACTGCATACAGAAAGAGTTGCTAATGAACATGAAACATCATATACTAGACAGCCATTAAGTTATGGAAAAAGTAATAATTTATGAACAGAGAACTTTGTACAGACTGTTTGAAGAAATAAAAAGTTTTTTTTCATAGAGATATCTATATGAGAGTTATTTTTATTTTATTTTACTTTGTTTTTATTCTACATGTGCTACAAAATTGCCAGTGGTAACTTGTCCGGTTAAAGAGAAATCTTCCTCTGTAAATTTTTTGGTAGTGTTTGTCAAAGCCATTTTTTTTGTCTAGATTGTTCTTTACATTGTTTTTGTCCATTCTTTTTTTTTTTTTTTTTTTAAATAAAAATTTTAATTGGTTTGTGTAGACTTTATCTTTTTATGGTTGAAGTAGAGGAACTATAGTGCTCTCCAGAAATATCAGCATCCTTCATAAAACAAAAATTATAAACATTATACAAAATACTCTGCTATAAACGTTAGTATAAAACACTGTTAACACTGTATAAAACACTGTTAATAAGCTGAAAACGTGTGTGAGATGATAGATCAGAATTTCAGCTTTCATTTCCTGATATTTACATCTAGATGTGTTAAACAACTTGGAACATAGCACTACCCATTTTTTTGTGTTCAAAAATATTGGAACATGTGGCTGAGAGGTGTTTCTTGTTGCCCAGGTGTGCCCTGTTAGATTGATTGATTGTTTAAACAATTAATAGCTCTAATTGTCTACTCTTGGTTTGAGCCCTGGGTTTCACCTGTGAAGACGTTATTTGTTATAAAGATAAACTAACAAAGAGCATAGACCTGTGTATGGAAGAAAAACAAACACTTCTGAAGCTAAGAAAAGACTGAACATCGATAAACACCATTACACAAGCATAGGGCACAATACAACAATTTGGAATGTCCTGAAAAAGAAAGCATGGTGGAGGTAGTGTCATGGCTTGGGCTTGCATGGCTGTTTCTGGAATAGGCTCATAAATTTTTATTGAAAATGTCATTCATAATGGTAGCAGTAGAAAGAATTCAGAAGTCTACGGAAACATTCTGTCTGTCAATTTACAGAGAAATGCATCCAGTCTTATTTGGAGGTTATACACCAAGGCAATGACCCAAAACACACTGCCAACACAACAGCAAACTTCATCAGGAGGGAAAAGTGAAAAGTTTTAGACTGGCCATCATCAGACCTTAAATACTCAATTGAGCATGCATTTCACCTCCTAAAGAGGAAACTGAAGGGAGAACACCCCCATACCCCAAACAAACAACTGGAAGAAGCAGTGATAAAAGCCTGAAAAAGCATCACAAATGATGAATGCAACAATTTGGTGATCCAGTTTAAGCAAGCATGGTATGTGCACCCAAATATTAAGTGTTATTTCTTTAAGACTCATATTCATATTTTGATCTCAAACAAAATGTTTTCAGTGTATTGCAAGAAACAAAGGTTTGGCTTTGCTATACCAAAAAATGTTTCTCAGGTCTCAAATAGTTAGGAATTGAAAGGTGAAAGAAAGTTAAAAGATCACAGTAGGCTTGCTGCGATAGTAAGTGTTAACGGTGTTTCGGGTTGCACACCGCTTACATCACTTGCCCACTGCAGCACCGCCCCCACCATCATTTTGCCTTTTTTATATTATTTTAAAACATTTGTTCAGTTACAGACGGTACGATTAAAAACTGAACTTGTCTGCTCAATTCAGCATGAGCCGAATAAGTCAGAGTCATGGTACAGATCAGGAGTCAGATTTCATTTAGCACGAGTGAGGTGAGCTGACTGACAATGTTTTGTAGTTGTTGTGTTTTTCATTAAGAATAATAATGAACCAACCATTCAAACAATTGCTGCCCCCGAATTGCCGCTAATTGGAAGGCGAAAGTGAAATGCGCACTCCCGCATGGGGGACATTAAATGGCATCAACATGTTTGGTGACAAAAGGGGCCAGCATATTTTGAAACCTGATAGCCCACTGTAAAGTATAGTGGTAGAACAGTGATGCTTTGGACTTGTTTTGCAGTAGGTGGTTCAGGGGCACTTATTCAAGGCTTCATGAATTCTGTTAGGTATTATTTCAGCCAAAAACTGGCTTACTTGCCAGGAGATCGAGTCTTGGCCATAGAGTTTTCAACAAAACGATGAGACAAACATACTCCTAATCTATACAGAATGGTTAAAGAAACAAAATCATTTCAGTCTCCTGATTGGAAACCTACTGAAAACCTGTGGTCTGACTTAAAGAGGTCTACATGCATATGTATAAACAATCTCAAAAGGTCCTGCATGGAGGAGTCAGCCAAGATTTCTCTATAAGTGTTTGCAACATTATGAGACATTACAGGGAAAAAGTTGAAATAATAATAACTATATAATGTCCCTGTAAAATAGCATGTGCCACCTGTGTTATTTTTTATTTTCAATTTGCACAAGTCAGAACGAGTCTATTAAAAACCATTATGATGGTTTCAAGCAGAAAAATTAGTATGCACAGTTTTAACTAGTAATGCTGACATTTCCCACTATTCTTGCCATGAGAAATGCTCACTGCAAGTGTATTTGTTGGCTCAAGAGAACATTACATCTATTTTGGAATACATTGTTTTTAATTGAAAAGTTCTAGACTGCAGATTTATAAGGATTTATATCTGATGGGAAAATTGGGGCAGGGCCTATTAGCAGATGGGCCTGACAAAGATCTGGAGCTGTTAGGGGGCGTGTGTGTGTGTGTGTGTGTGTGTGTGTGTGAGAGAGAGAGAGAGAGAGAGAGAGAGAGAGAGAGAGAGAGAGAGAGAGAGAGAGTGTGTCTAGTGGTGTTACGCCACCCTACAGGAGGCCTAGAGGGCCAGACTGAAATTCAGACTGCAGCTGTCTGCTCTCAACCACCTGCCAAGCCCTGCAGACTCGACACACTGTCCAAATGACATCATTCTAACATTAAAACTCAACAAAATGCTGACCATAATGACGATTACAGCAGATATATAAAGGGTGTGAGTGAGAAGAATGAGACATGGGCTCATGGCACTGTGAACAGAAACTTTTTCGTTTTTATGGTGGGTGGAACAATATGGACCAAAATACTCCATGAACAATTTTTGGCTGGTTTTATTTTATTTTTTTACAATTTTTTTTCCTGAAACACATTCTTGTTACAGATGTTAACTATCATGATCCCACGTTTACTCCTCATCCTCTCCCTCTCAGAACATACATTTAATGTACTGTCATTTTGCTTTGTTTTATTTTAATACTCACGTTTTTGCCGTTTCAGATTTCACATGTTTGTGAGATACAAGTATCAGCATTTGGACAGTCAATTATTCATTGGTCATCAGGCAATTAGAGTACAAATCACAGTCTGCATATCTGATTCACTCATAGTAGTAGTAATAGTACTAGTAGTAGATTTAAAATTAATAAGCTAGTGAGATAGATAATGGTGTTGGACTGTGAGACTGCAGTGAAGTCAGGCAAAAATGATCAGCCATGGGATACTGAGAAAACTGCATCTCAGAGCACTTTTAACTTAGTACTCCATTATTGCCTCCTTATTATTGTGCTCTGAATTACAATGTGTTACTGAACACCATGTCTTGAGTCAAGCTAAATCATTTCTTTATTTGAAATTGCCACTAAGCTCATACTAAACATTTTCCCTGCTGTTTTATATGAGCTGTGAAAGCCGTTGGCCACTTTGGCACAGTTTGGGGATGTCTGGAGCAGTAAGAAGCCACAGAGGCTGTGTGGCTGGCTGAGACTGGGTGTAGTTTTAGTGAAGAAGTCACCGAGGTCTTTTGTGTGGAACAGTGGGGTACACTCACACCCCACAGTTTGTTTGTTTAAAATTCAGTGGGACACACATGCACACACACTCCACAGGGTGTGCACTGAGCTCTGCTCAACTCTTTCTTCTCGCCTCCAGTCTGCAGTCTCTCACTTCTCTCTCACTTTCTCAAGGCTTTCTCACTCGACTGCGTCCATAGGATGTTGTTAGATGATAATCAAACCATGCCAGAACATACTTGGAACAATTACTGAGAAATACAGTGTTGTCCATAGTCACAGACATTCTGCTGTTTGGGACAAAGTATTTTGGAAAGGCAGTAAATACACCCTTTATAGAGTACACTTCCTAAGGGATAGCAATATGGTTATACTCCACTTCTTAGTAGATGGATCGTTGTGAAGCCCGCTGTATTTCTTTTCTCACTTCTTTTCACTGCTGTTACAAACATTAATCAGGAGTCACTTAGCAGTCGAAATCCCCTACCTCCTGCTCAAGTTAAGAGCATTAAAGGCGACACCTAGTGGGTGTTTAAGGAAAAATCCATCTCTAAAGTGCATCGTTTCATTCCAAATGGGTCAGGGTCAAGGTGACGATTGATCACGCACGGGTGATTTTTCTGTCTGAAATAGTTCGTCTCAGCTCAGCAGATATGGGAGTTTCTGCTTTTTCGGGTGTGTTACAGCAGACAAATCAATATTCTGGACCTCCAGACACTTCAGACTGTATATAAGGTGGACATTGTGCTGCCACTGCTCCCAACCAATGTGCCATTTTAAGCCAAACATTAGCTAAATTGAAAATTGCTATTTTCTCTTGTATTTATGAAAACGAGTCAGAGCATGAGCAGTACGGTCTTAGAACAAGTTCACAATGCACAGTACGGTCTTAGAACAAGTAACACATGTGCACTTGAAAATACCTAGAAATAGAAATATCTCGCTTTCTCTTTCTTCACCAACAAGGTTTGTTTGTTAAGCATTTTCTGTACAGTGTTCGTTGCTTCTTTCATGTGCAGTTTGGTCTTAGAACATGTGCGCACGCGCAGTACGGTCTTTAGATCATGTAGCGCACGCGCAGTAGGGGCTTAGAACATGTAGAGCACGCGCAGTAGGGGCTTAAAACATGTAGAGCACGCGCAGTACGGGCTTAGAACATGTAGCGCACGCGCAGTACGGGCTTAAAACCGTGTTAGAACTTAGAACAGCACTTAGAACTTAGTGACGGGGACACTATACTGTAAGAACAGCATCGCCTTTCGGATAAGATGTTAAACTGATGTCCTGACTCTATGTGGTTATTAAAGATCCCGGGACACTTATCGTAAAAGAGTAGGAGTGAAATTCTCCCATTGGCCCTTCTCTATCGTGGCCTCCTACTAATCCCCATCTCTGAATTGGCTACATCAGTCTCTCCTCTCCACTAATAGCTGGTGTTTGTGGTGGGTGTTCTGGCACACTATGGCTGCCTGTTGTATCATCCAGGTGGATGCTACACACTAGTGGTGGTTGAGGAGACCCTCACCCAAACTACGTAAAGCACTTTGAGTGTCTAGAAAAGCGCTATTTAAATCTAATTATTATTATTATTATTATTATTATTATTATTATTTTGGGTTCAAGCCCCAGAACTGCCAGTCTCTGGGTTACTGATACCAAGGTCCGGGGTTAAAACCACAGAACTGCCAAGCTGCCACTGTTGGGCCCTTGAGCAAGGCCTCAAGTAGAGCATAGCAGTATAGTCCTAAAGCATGTAGCATAGTGCCAGTACAGTCTTAAATCATGTAGAGCATGTGCAGTACAGTCTAAGAACAATTACGTTTCAGAGCGACTTGCAAAACAAGTAGTGTATCCGCAGTACAGTCTTAGAACATGTAAAGCATGTAAAGTAGGGTCTTAGAACATGTAAAACATGAGCAGTACAGTCTTAGATCATTTAAATCATGTGAAACACGGTCTTAGAACATGTAAAACATGAGCAGTATGGTCTTAGATCATATAAAGCATGCACAGTAGGTCTTAGAACATGCTGCATGGTCTTAGAACATGTAATGCATGCACATTACGGTTTTAGAACATGTAAAGCATGTGCAGTACAGTCTTAGATCATATAAAGCATGCTCTGTATGTCTTAGAAAATGTAGAATGCTTAAGGGTTCTTCAGGGGTGACACAATGCTATAATGGGTAGCATTGCCATGTAATCGCTCCTGGGTGTCCAGTTCAGTCTTGGGTTTCTGTCTGTTTGGGTAGTCAATTCCACTATTCTCTCTGCAGTGACACCTACACTCAACTTCTGCATTCTAATATATGTAGCATCAGAAAGGATTCTTCACTTTGTATAGATCCCAGGGGTTCCTTCTGAGAAAACCTTAAGTAGAACCTTTTTAGAATGCCAGAACTGTTGACCCTCCAAAGTAGTACTATCATTACTACTACTACTACTACTACTACTAATAATAATAATAATAAAACGTTGCTCTTTATAGTAACTTTCATTAATACATCAATATTAGATAGTTTCCACTAGTTTTGGTACTGCAGAAAGGTTTATATCCGCGGAATGCATGAATTCCACACTTTAACAATGAGTATAATTTCTTTTAAACGGCATGCCTTAAACTGTTTTATTCTACTTATGCCACAGCGCTATTATTATTATTATTATTATTATTATTATTATTGTTGTTGTTGTTGTTGTTGTTGTTATTAAATAATGACATTAAATAAGGTCATTTTATCAGTTTATAGTAATGTTTAATTTTGTGGAACCTCCATCAAACAGGTTAGTTCCTCTAACTGATGTAGAGCACTGACACTGGAGACTCCTTCCAAACATCCTAAATAAACGTCTCCTCACAGATATCTTTACAATATCAACGAGTGCACTGTTTTTATTATGTGGATTCCTGCCATACAAGTCCCTGTTGTTGCTATAGCTTTAAATGACCTTTTTTTGAGGAACGAGCATGATCATATAAACTTGTGATCTGTTTTACAACACATCTGAGTCACTCTGTTATGGAAAATTAATCAGCACTTGCTGTTGGTGTCATTATCGGCAATTATTCTGTAACAATTAATCAAATAAAACCCCTTGGAGACAAGCACAAGTAAACAAGTCAGCCAGAATCGGATCGGGCCAGTCTGGTTGTGTGTGTGTGTGTGTGTGTGTGTGTTGCGCGCGCGTGTTTGTTTGTGTGTGCGCGCGCGCGTGTTTGTTTGTGTGTGTGCGCGCGCTTGCTTGCTTCATTCCAACTTCCCCACTGCAGCCATGATTTCTGTTCTGCACTGAGAAGTATGGCGTCCAGAGTCGGTAACATTTTATCGCTCGTGAGCTTTATTTCGATTTTACTACGCTACTGCGCTCAGGCTAATGGCGGTAAGTAGCCATGTCTCGCTTCCGCTTTGTTTACCAACAAGGTTTGTTTGTTAAGCATGAGCGTTTCAGTGTAGTGTTATTTATTGCTTCTTGGCTGAAGTCGAGGCGCTAAAAAAAAAGTTGCGTTCATCCAAAAACTCCTTCGACGACAGCGCTGCTACAAGGTTTTTAAAAACGTAGCATTGTTAGTAGCGCATACACTCACGGTGCACGATGACCGCACAATGCCTTTGGCCTGTATTTGTGTTCTGTTAGTCTCCTCTTGTTGACAGTTAGAGAATTCTTAAAAAAATAAAAAAAATAAAATTCCTGAATCAAGCAGATTCGTGCTTTGTGTCACGAGTTATGACGACTAATCTGGAAGGTTCTATGTAGTGTACTTAAAACGCAGCAGGACGCACAGGGAAGTATCCTTGATACTCTATTAGTATGGTAGTATATGTTTTTTGCACACACACACACATGCATGCATACATACACATAAATACATACATACATACATATCACTGACCACTAGGTTAGGAACACCATACTAATACTGGTTAAGACCCTTGTTGGCTCTTAGAACAGCATCAAATCTTCATGGCGGGGATTCCACATATGTGGTGTTAGAAACATTACTTTGAGAAGCTGGTCCATGTTGACATGATTGTGTCGCATAATTGCTGCAGATTGGTGAACTGGACATCCATGCTGCAAATCCCTTTTACCACTTTCCAAAGGTGCACTACTGGATTTAGATCTGGTGACTGGGGAGGCCAGTGAAGTATCCTAAACTCATCTTGAGATGACCATTCTATGACACAATGCTTTGAGACATGGTGCCTTATCGTGCTGCCAAGTACTTTTGATCTTAAAAGGATAGTCTGATTGCTTTCAAGTGATGTTTGATTGGTGTTATTGGTATTAAGAGGCCCAATCAGTCGCTCCAGGATTTTTGCAATCTCAGCAGTTAATGCAAAATCAAGCTTACTCCGCAGTATTCGGAGGAACTTGCAATTTTTCAAAAAATAACCCAGATTTTCTGCAGAGTTGGGCCAAGACGTGTCATCTGATGACATCGCAACTCGCATTCAGCAAAGTCCTCTCCGATTCATGTGCGCCGAACAGGAGTACAGCTAAATGGTCTCACTTAACCACTGCGAAACACTGCAATTTTATCAGTTCAAGTAGTTTAACACAAAAATCCTGTATGGACTGGTCAATATGTGCCAAGAAAACCTTCCCCACATCATTGCACCACCATCACCAGCCTGAACTGTTGACACAAGGCAGCTTGGGTCCATGGATTCATTCTGTTGATGGCAAAGTCTGACTCTACCATGTACATTTCACAACAGAAAGCAAGATTTTTCCATATTTGCCCTCTGTAGCCTCAGATTTTTTTTTTACTTTTTGAGGCTAACAGGAATGGAACCTGATGTGGTCTTCTGTTGTAGCCCATCTCCCTCATAGTTTGACATGCTTTCTGATATGCCCTTTGGTCGTTCAGCATGAACCAGGCTGGTCATTCTCCTCTAACCTCTCCGATTAACGAGGTGTTTCTGTCCACAGAATGGCCACTCACTGGATGGTTGTTTTTTGTGGGGTTTTTTTCTTTCTTCTAGAGACTGTTGTATGTACAAAATCTCAAGATATCCATGCTGTTATCCAATCATTTGGCAAGAGCACAATGCACAAATTCGTGCAGAAACAGGTCAAAGGCTTCAGTTAAAGTTTACATCAAACATCAGAATGAGGAAACTGTGATCACAGAGACTTTGACTGTTTTCTGGGCTGTTTTGGTTTGAGTAGGAAACTACTGGTCTCCTGGGATTTTCGTCTACAGAAATCTCAAAAGTTTACACAGAATTTTGCAAAAACACATCCAGAGAGTAGCAGATTTGCAGGTGGAAATGCAACTGTCCGGTTTCTGTGGACCAGTGTCCACTGTAATCCCATATTCCTGTAGAAAGCAATGACACTATTTGTATCTGTTTAGTGCTCCAAGTATTCATGTCTGTAGGTCTAATCCGGAATACATTTTTAAAATTACATATTAAATATTTAATATGACCTGGGAAGCACTGAAAAAAACACTGACATTCTGTATTTGTATACATTTATAAGACATTATATGTTCAGTCAGACATAATGTGTTCATATTCAGTTATGTCTCTTATAACCTTATACATAAATTTCCCCCAACTTCTGTGATCAACATTGAAGAATCAGCATTATTCTCCAAAGTATTACTATAATCATAATCTGATCACAGACTGCAATTTCTGTTGATTTCCTGGCTGCAGAGACTCAAAAATACTCTATCTAAATGTGTTTACAGTTTGCCCAGCTGATGTACGGACATGGGTGCCCTTTGGCCAGAGTTGCTATCACTTTGTCCATGGAGAAGAGGATGTGGCCAAAAGTTACACCATAGAGAAAGCTAAAGATATGTGCCAAGGCTTTGGTACGAGTCTTTGGCTTTTCTGCATGCTGTTTATCAGTAGGCGATAAATATGATCTCCTAACCACCCATTCTCTCCATAATTTCCTCAGCCCTTCTGACGGTGCGCAGTGCTGCAGTTAATGACTTCATTGTTCAGTACAGCCCTAAGGTGTGGAAAGGCACTGTGAACATCTGGCTAGGATTATATTATGACAGTGACGGTAAGGCCTAATATTTGTCATTTCAGTCTGCAAACCATAGATTTCAAACAATAGCTTTACATCAATTCAATGAATATGGCTTTTTCGGAGGAACCAGGAATCTGTAATATGAAAGGCATGTGGAAAGTTCTTGTGTGAGTTAAGAATGAACTTCATGCACAGGTGCATGTACAGGTGGAAATGTTCATTTTTATAAATAATTTAATTAAAAAAGTGAAACTTTCATATATTCTAGATTCATTACACGTAAAGTAAAAACATTTCAAGCCTTTTTTGGTTTTGTTTTAATCTTGAAAATTATGGCTTACAGCTCATGGAATTCAAAAATCCTGTATCTCAGAATATTAGAATAAAGAATTTATTATACAGAAATATCGACCTGAGAAGAGCTCTAATCTGTTATTTAACTCAAAACACCTGCAAAGGTTTGCTGAGCCTTTACTCTCTCAGTCTGGTTCAGTACACACAACCACAATCATGGGGAAGATGAAAGTAAATGTTGCATTTCATTTGGAAATCAAGGTCCCAGAGTCTGGAGGAAGAGTGGAGAGGAACAGAATCCAAGTTCCTTGAAGTCCAGTGTGTAGTTTCCACAGTCACTGTTGATTTGGGGTGCCATGTCATCTGCTGGTGTTGGTCCACTGTGTTCTCTTGAGTCAATGCAGCGTCTACCAGGAGAGTTTAGAACACTTCATGCTTCCATCTGCTGATGAGCTTTATGGCGATCCTGATTTCCTTTTCCAGCAGGACTTGGCACCTGCCCACAGTGCCAAAACTACTAGTAACTGGTTTTCTGACCATGATGTTACTGTGCTTGATTGGCAAGACAATCGCCTGACCTGAACCCCATGGAGAATCTATGAGCGACAACAGACCCAACGATACAGACGAGCTGAAGGCCGCTATCAAAGAAACCTGGACTTCCAGAACACTTCAGATTGCCTCCATGCCACAACGCATTGATGCAGTAATTTGTGCAAAAGTACGAAATCCCTGACCATGTATTGAGTGCATAAATTAACATACTTTTCAGAAAGTCGACATTTCTGAATTGTAAATTCTTTATAATATTTTGACATACTGGATTTTTGATTTCCATGAGCCGTAAGCCGTAATCAAGATTGAAACAAAAAAAGGCTTGAAAAGTTTCACTTTGTGTGTAATGAAGTTAGAATAAATGAAAGTTCCACTTTCACAAAACGAACTTTTCCACAATATTTAAATTTTTTGAGATGCACCTATAAACGCACTTGCTTGAAAATTCCATTGTGACCTTGAAAATTGGAGATTATTGATTTCATTTGAAGCTTGAATGTATTAAAATGTGTTTATTGTTCTCAGAAGCATGACTCATCAGTTACTCAGCAGGCAGACCTTTTTTATTTTATTTTATTTTTTCTTCATATTTAATAGTAACAAAATAATTTTTGATAGACTGGTGGATTTTAATGAAAAACCGCAAATTAGGTGCAAAACCTAGTTCAAAGTAAACATACATAAACAAATTAATTTCTTTTCAGACTCACATTTCCGGCATCTATAAACTTTTTAATGATGCAAAAGAGCAGTGAGAAAATAATGTAGGGAATGCAGCACCAAATACAAACACCTCCAGCTGTGCCGTCTAAAGGGGAATAATACAGCTTCCTCTCGCTTCATAACATCAACAATCTGTTATTTTTAGAGACTTGTCTGTATGTTTGGGCAAAAGAAAAGACTCAAAGAACATGTAATTCACACCCAGATAACATTTCCATGTGTATGTCTCAGATATCAGGTAATTGTGTAAAAACAGTGCTAGCATTTATTTGGTTTTATTTATTAATCTGTTTTTTTATTTAAGGGAAGCTTTTCTGAAAGTTTTATCAAAATAGGTAAAGTTAACATGTACAGTGTAAACAGACTGATAAACTGAATTGATTCATTTTCCAGGTCATGTTGCTGTCAACTCCTTGATTTCTCACTCTACTTGTGTATTTCTTTCTTTGTGTATCTGTGCTAGATGATCAGTTTAAATGGAACGCTGATTCTATTGTGAGCTATAAAAACTGGGTGGAAGGGGGCTCAGCTGATTGGGACATACCTGTAATGGAAAAATGTGTGGTGCTGCACTCCACCACTGGCAAGTGGGAGAACATCAGCTGCTTTGACAGTGAAAATGGAGTGGTGTGTGAAGCAGCCCAGAGTAAGCTACAGTCACATTATGGAAAATTATGACACTGCATTGTTTCCTTAAAATATTCTTAGTAATTAATATTTTTTATTTTTTTTGGCAGAGACTGTTGTAATTGGGAGTAAGAGTGAGTATGGTGTTGCCTTTTTTGCCTAGATTCATCATAATATTGATACAGGTGACCGATTAAACGAAAAACCTGTGACTTGCACTCTGGTGCCCATAATTTGTGTCAACTTGTCTCCTTAGAGAGAAGTTACTGCAAAACAAATACAAAGTTCCTCTTAGTGATCACCTTTATCCTATGATGAAACATTTCTATCCTGATGGGAGTGATTTTTTTTCTGTGATGACTCTGCCCCATTCACGTAGCCTGAGGCCTCACTGAATGCATTGATGAGTATGAAAATAGCCTATAGACAATGTTTGAGTGATGATAGTCAGTGCTCTCCACCACCATGGTGGCCCAGTACCTTGCTAAGATATAGTGATGTAAGCTGTAATGAGAGATACTGATTTTTGAAATTCTTCTACTTTTGTGTACATCTCGTACTAAATAGTTTTAGATATTCAAACGAAATACAACATAAAACAAAGGCAACCTAAGTAAACGCACAATAGAGTTTTTATTATAGCGGGGAAAAAAGGGTTTAGATAACGATCACCCATATAACACCTATCAGCAATTGCCC
This sequence comes from Ameiurus melas, assembly GCA_012411365.1. Lineage (NCBI taxonomy): Eukaryota > Metazoa > Chordata > Actinopteri > Siluriformes > Ictaluridae > Ameiurus > Ameiurus melas. Next base: position 23,599,098 of record CM022758.1, on the reverse strand, counting down.
CCTTAAACTTAAAATCTGGTTGTACTGCCTTTAGCAGCAATATATGCAACCAAACGCTTCAGATCAGATATTCATAATGCTGTGGTGGAGTTTTGGCCAATTGGTTCAAGTCAGGACTTTGACTAGGCAACTCTAAAACTTTTAATTTAGCTTTTCTTTGTGCCATTCAGAGGTGGACTTACTACTATGCTTTGAATTATTGTCTTGCTGCATAATCCCTTTGTGCCTTGGTTTCAATTTATGGACTGAAGACCAGACATTCTACTTTAGGTTTTTCTGGTAGAGAGCAGAATTCATGTGTTCCTCAATTACTGAAAGTTGCCCAGGCCCTGAAGCAGCAATGCATCCCCACACCATCACACTCCCACCACCATGCTTGTCCATAGATATAATGTTTTTGTGGAATTCTGTTTGGTTTACAGCAGATGTAACGGGACCCCTGTCTTCCAAACAGTTCCACTTTCGACTCCTCAGACCACAGAACATTCTCCAAAAAGGTTTGAGGATCATCAAGGTGTGTTTTGGCAAATTTCAGATAAGCTTTAATGTTCTTCTGGGTTAGCAGTGGTTTTCACCTTGCCACTCTTCCATGGATGCCATTTTTGCCCAGTGTCTTTCTGATAGTGGAGTCAAGAACAGTGACTTTTATTGATGCAAGAGAGGCCTGTAGGTGCTTTGATGTTGTCCTTGGCTCTTTTGTGAGCTCCTGGATGAGTCGTTGCTGTGCTCTTGGAGGAATTTTGGAAGGTTGGACATTTCTCGGAAGATTCACTACTGTGCAGTTTTTCCATTTGGAGATAATGGCTCTCACTGTGGTTCTCTGGAGTCCCAGAGCCTTTGAAATAGCTTTGTAACCCTTCCCAAACTGATGTATTTCAATAAGGGCTCTAACAAACGATTATTTTCATAATCGATTAGTTGGCAGATTATTATTATTACACGGCCTCGTTACTAATTCAGAATTTACACTGCAAGCGCACAAATACAGTTTATAATGACAATAATCTGGAATTAAAGTAAATCTTTTAAGCAACTCACCAGTTTCACCAAGCCCTTAAACAGTGGAGCATTTTGGATATTGTTATGACCCAGTCTAGGTTATGCCGCACAGAGTAACCAGCTCGCGCTTCAATGGAACTGACCTTTAACTAAGGGAAGCCAGGAATAACAAACACCAACAGGTTTGTTCAAAAAGAACACACAAAGAACCAAGAACCACTTCAGGGTGGGCCAAGGCCAAAATAATAAACAAAAGGAATCTTTGTTTGGTAGTTAGTTTACCTGAAAGGAAAATAACAACTAAGAAAAAACAAGTATCTTTCCATAACTCCCTAAGCCAAAAACAGAGACAAAAGAAATGGTAGCCACACCCCTACTGCCGGTGAACAGAGTGCAAAATATAAACAATGTTGAATAGAATATACAAACAGGTACAGGGACTACCAAACTCGCAGTCAAAAACCAGAACAGCAGTCAGAATACAGACTAGAAGCAACACAACAAAAACGATCTCTGAACAGTGCACGCTTAACCACCTCCAACATCCCACACCATTCTCACTCCTCTTTAAATAGGGTCATCATTCAGTGACCTCATCCTGGGCAGGCTGGAAACTCTGGGAGGACCTGCACACAAAAATATGGCACAGCACACAGAAACAACTTCTCATCCCTAAGATAGATAGTGCATCTCTGTCGCACTTCTGTGCTACACACACTCCACTTTTTAAAGTTTACAGGTTACAATCTTCTTCATGGTGTTTAATATAAAATGCTCCCTTGATTTGGAGGTCGCACACTTTCTTCTTGTCTATTACGCCTCCGTTGACATAAACAGTAAATTAAAGAAAGTAATTGTCAGTGAATCTGGGTATCCGCTTAAGCTAGTGGCATCACATTACGTGCGTATGACATCATGTCCCATCGGCTAGTGAATGGCTTATGCTTCCATTTAGTAAAAAAAAATGCTCGTGTTTCATTTGAGACGATATTACCTTTCTAAAATGCATACACTAGACGGTAGAGTACACCGTGCATAGTGTTTGTGTATAGTATGCCATTTGGGACGCAACTTTGTGTACTTTCTGATGCGTGTTTTCAGAACAGTAACGTTATGAGTAAATGCACCCCGTGCTGTATCCAAACCAACTAATCGATAATGAGATTTGTTGACCACGATTTTCATAATTGATTATTATCGATTTTATCAATTAGTTGTTGCAGATCTAATTTCAATCACCTTTTCCCTCATCATTTCTGGAATTTCTTTCAATTTTGCCATAGTATGTTACTGGGTAAGACCTTTTAACCAATTTCATGCTGTTGTAAAAGTTCTACTTAAGTGTTGATTTGATTGAACAGGGTTTGCCTTAATCAGTCCTGGTCCTAGTTGGTTCGGGTCCAGCTGAACCCCATTATGAATGCAGTTTCATAGATTTGGGGAATTATTAACTATGGGGACAAATAGTTGGTATTGCTTCATTAACATTTAAAAACTGCATTTTGTGTTTACACAGGTTGCCTTTGTTTTATCTTAGATTTTAGTTTAATTTCTGAAACAATTTATTATGAGGTATACACAAAAAGCAAGAAATCAGGAAAAATACTTTTTCACAGCAGTGTGTTTTTCATGGCTTTTCCTTTAATTTGTCACCCATCAATAATCTGAGCTTGGCTGTATATGGTTTTAATGTTTTTGTGTTTCGCCCCTTTCAGATGGCAGTCCTCTCCTCTCTGCGCTCGTCATTCTGAGTGTGATTGCTATTTTGGGAATTTCTGCAGTTGTGTGGTTTTTCAACCAAAGTAGCAGCTCTGGCTCACCATTGCTTCCTTCCTTTGAGTACCATCCTCCTTTTAGATCATCCTCGGCTGATCAGACATGCTTGGTGGAAGCTGAAGAGCTTGAGGAGACTTCCTAAAGCCCTGAGTCTTGGGCCTTAATGATGCCGTTGTGTTTTCAGTTACACCCCATTAGAAATAAAGTGACATGATGGAAGTTAGATACTACACAATCAGCTGTTCTCTGTATATATGCCACTTATCTAGAGTGAATATGCAGTTAGTGAATAGTTCCATAAGCGTGATCTATTGTTTGTCTGCTGTGGTTAATGCATCACAGAAAGCAGAGGAGTGATTTTGGTAGCTAAATTTTTTTTGGCTCAAATATATATAACTATTTGGTGAAACAGGAGAGATTTTCCATCTAGATGTTACATAAATAATGACAGCACCTTAACTAATCTTTTTGGTCAAAAAATACCCTAAGTGTCCAGGTATCTGTAAAGCTATTTTGTTCTGGTAACATTTATAGTGTTTTTGATAATTGCACCTTCTGGATGCCTCCTTTTCACAATACAGTGGTAAAATTTTTTAGACTTTTTGATGCTATTCTTTACAAATGGAACAAAGAATGTAATGGGGCTTTTAAATGTGGTTTTTTAACATGTTGGGTTTTGGAGGTGCTTTGTACACAATATCTGCCTGATTTGTTGAAGGGATTCACCCCCCCCCCTGTGAAATTTGTATGCTGCATTTGTAATATTAGCAGTGTAATGTAATTATCATCTAAAAGTAAAATGGTGCCTTAAGAAGTATTCTTAATGAAATAATCAGCACAGCAAAAATGCATGTCTTTATTACGTAATGAGCATTAATGTCACTGTTGTATTCAGGATTGCACTTTCATCTGATATAATTACTCATTTAGGATTGAAAGATAAAAAATGTCATGATTCTTGTTCTGGTAGATCTTATGCCTGTCTAAGAGTGGTGTGGGTGGGTGGGTGTTTGCGTGTGCACCTTATCTTGTTAGCTTTTAGTCCGGTAGTAGTCCGGTTGATTTAACGTTGGAGATGTTTAATAAAAGTCCAAATTTATCTTTGTTGGAATTTTGTTCCTGTATTATACAAGGTCATTTTGATATAAGACACTAAATATGGTTAGATTTTTGTACATACAAAAAAACAAATACAGTTTTGTTCCCTCTTGTGTGTTTGCAGTATAGGAAACAATTTGAATTGAATACATTTGGTTGAAATGCAGCAATATAACTTGCACACAGAGAGCTTTAGTTATGAGATCAATCATGCCATGATCTGGCAGAACAAGTTATTTCCTCTGTTTCCTAAACGTACCTCATTTTCTAGGATTTACACTGATGTCACAGAGAAATCAAAGTACTAAAAATGTCCATGTCTGTAGTGTATGGGTGATGAAACTGTGAATTAGGATAGCAGATTGAGACTGGATTAATTACCCCTAGAGGCATTAATTGATGCACCCTGGTAGTGACATTCTACCAGATCCACTTCAGCTCCAGTGTGTCTCACTGACATTCCACAGACACTAGCATTGCTCTAAGTCTTTAGGTGCTGAAAATACTTCATTACATTATTCAGGATTAATGAGTACTTGTGGAATGATAAAGCTAATATTGTACCTTTAGATTATAACTGCAGTCATATTGACTGGCAGCATTAATTATTATAGACATGAGATTTATTGATTCATATTATAAAATTGGGGACATTTTCATGCAGTTAAATGCATGATTATTAGACATGCTATCATTTCCAATCAGCAATGCCTTATGTAAGAGTACAGGAAACAGTTAAACTTGCTTCCCCTTTGTTGACTCCATTTCAAATAAAGAGTGACATTGAGTTCACTGTATTAAATGTCATGTGCATGTTGAGTCAATATGGGGATTTACAATTTTGAATAATTCCCACCATGCTTAGCGGTTATAGCAGTTAGCACACCGTGTTTATGAACTGTTTAAAAGACAAATTCAGAAAGTTTTAATTTAAATTTTTTATTGAGTTGGGTTTTTTTTGGTAATGCTGTCCATCATATTGTGCTGTTTTTGTTAAGTGTGAAGTTTCTCACCGTTCGTGTGTACATGGATGGTGTGACAGTTGTTATATAAAGAGTAGTCTGATTAAATTAAAAGCCTGTCTACTACTTTTGAATATGGAAACCCAGCTTGTGACGATTTTTACAATCTCTGCTGAAAAAAAACAATAGAAACTATCACAGAAATTCTAATGGTTTCCACTATAAATATTACAAACCATTAGCTAACCATTAAAATTGCCATTATTGGTCCTTCATTTTATACACTAGACATAACATGCCATCAATAGAAAGCAAGAAATTACCAGTTGAGACCCACAGAGACTTTTATATCCATCCATCTATCCATTTTCCGAACTGCTTATCCTATACAGGGTCATGGGGTTGCCTGGAGGCCTATCCCAGAGAACTCGGCACAAGGCGGGGGACACCCTAGACGGGGTGCTAACCCATCGCAGGGCACTATGGACAATTTGGAAATGCAAATCAGCCTACAAGGCATGTTTTTGGACTGGGGGAGGAAACCGGAGTACCCAGAGGAAACCCATAGGCACGGGGAAAACATGCAAACTCCATGCGCACACAGGACAGGGGTGGAAATTGAACCCCCAACTCTGGAGGTGAGAGGCAAACTTGCAACCATCAAAACCATTACAAATTCTATGAAATTCTATAGGTTTTTTTTCTCAGTAGGTATATACCACATGTTTAAGAATGCCTATTGCTTTTTTGTAGAAATGTTAACAAATTATAACATTTTGAGTTATTTCCTCAAAGTCTGTGACAAATCTGCCATGGTGTGAGCATTTATTTTAGGAATCACATTATTTGGCAATAGTCACTCGTTTGTTAAGCATGTACAGTCAAATTATGACCACTAGAGCGCGCCGTGTCTTATGTAAAATACATTAACCTTTCCCAGTTTTCCCAGACATCGTCAGTGAAAAGTAGGTTACCGAGTCAGGCAATAACCGTTCAAAGATAAACGAATATTTCATCCTTTATAATCATTTATAATAAATTAGTGCAGTGCAGATATTAGCATTACAAATGATTGATTTATACTATGACAAATTATCTGATACAAGTGAATCAGTTCCTTTAGCATGCGGCTGCCATGAACAACATTTAGGCACATTATCACAGTCACATTTGGACACAAAACAGAAGATTTTAAAACTGACATTTAAGTTTTTCTTAATTGTAGGTGACTTCCCTGTTGAAAAATCCAGCTTGGCCTGAACCAAAACACACCTGATGTTCAAGACCATTCTCTAGCTTGCTTTCTTACTTGACTAAAGTAGTAGATTTTCTAATTGCCTTACTGTCATATTATTTTCTTACAGAATATCACTGAATTAGTAGCAGTTACTCATAAATTGTTTCCACTTATTAGCATTTATCAGCTGACGAAACTGGTTTGACCAACAGCCTGTGTTTTCGCAGCTGCTATCTGTCAGACTAGGCTGGATTTTTCAGCAGGGTTGGCATACATGTATGAATTTGAGGCTGTTGAGAGTGAGAATTGAAGCTTCGAGTGCAGAATGTAATGAACAACAGCCACTTTTGGTCATTATAATCACTGCTCCAAAGTCCACTAGGCTAAGCGCAGGTCAGCATGTTCACAGAGCATGCTGTTGTTATGACACACATTTCCTGTCTCAATCTGAGCTGCCTTTGGATGCAGCTGAAACTGGATCTTACAGAGGTATGCATGCATTCACGACACTTCGGATATGGTGTTTATTTTCCATTTGCACAAATAGCTCAAATAAGTTCCTCTCATGAATACAAGTTTCAATTATCAGTAATGTATGCTATGCCCCAGTAGACATTTTGTAGTATGTCTGATTAAAGAGAACTAACACACTCCTACCATTCCTCCTCTAGATTAACATGTGAGTATCTGTCTGAGACTGGCAGGGTTTAGAGTAACAAGAGTCATGGAACATTGTGTCCTGCGATTTCTCATAATCATGCTCTTTGAAATAGCAACCCAGTCATGGTGTGTGTGTATGTGTGTGTGTGTGTGTTTTCCAACAGTCACTTGCAGTCTTATCTGAACACAGAGTGAATCATCAGCAAAATAGCTGTAAGGTCAAACTGTGTCTCAAACACTGAACACCACACACATGCCTTCCAGAGGTTTGCCTTCCTGATTCTACAATGTCTATCTACAGCTAAGATAAATGGCTATTATAAGTTAAGGAACGTACCCCCTACAACCTCCCACACTTTTTTTTTTATCTCATTCCCTGTTTCTCCTGCACAGATGTCTCAGAAGGCAAGAATTCTCTGACATTTTGCCCCCTTTCTTTCTTGTCACTTTCCCAGGGATCAGGGGACCGTTGCAACCTCTTAGGTCCAGACAACAGAGAAGAGATGTGCAAATTCAACAAAAGCCTATTTTATTGGAAAGGAATATAATTACTGCCTAAGAGAGGGGCAAACCGCAGGGGAGGAGCCCCATACCAAACCTGCACTGAAATAACAATGGGAGAAATGCAACTACCCTCTACTTACATGCTGTCAGTTTAATTTTACAAACCAGCATGCAAACAGTAATCTCAGGGTTAAAGACTGGCAGTGCTGCTTGGAAAAAGCATGATCATGCAGTAGTAGGCTCCCTGCTCTTTTGTCATCAGCTTGATTAAATGCAAGTCTTGCAAAGATGCAGTATACCTAGCATTTTTTAAAAAAAACAATCCGGAGTGCAGTATAGCACATTTTAATTTCCTTACCCTTACATATCACATTTATGTCATTACTTTCGTAATAAAAACAATGAACAAGACAATAGCTAATATGCACTGATTAAGAAATGAGCGAATTGTCCGTCTTCCTAGCACCGTGCTCTTACATTGGTTTTCTTAAATTGCATGTTTCTTATCATGCGTTGAGGTGATTAACATAATTAATGGACTTCTTGGTATAACTGGAGGAAGGGAAAAAAACCCATCCTCTTTCTATGCATGAGAATGATGGCCCCAGCTTTCATTCTAATTATCCTGGCCTGCATGGCATGGTGCTTTTTTTTGTTTTTTTCTTTCTTTCTCTGACAGCCTTCAGCTTTGTCTTATCTCTCCTGTGTCTGCTCTCTCTCTCTCGCCTGCTGTGGCCCGTTCGCCTCAAGATGGATGGTTTGTGGGGAACATACATCACGTGAGGCTTGTCACCATTATGATTATGCTTGTAATGGCCTATTTTTTAGCAAATAACACGAAAGGGATCTCATTCACACATCTTTGCTCTTCGCCACTGCCTAAAGGCGTTAGCGCTGACCTGAAATTGCTAATTAAAATGGACAGTGGTGTGCATTAATATGACATGCCATCTCATGACAGCTGGCATGGAAACATGATCACAGGATAGACTATTATAGCTGTGTTGCACAACACCATACATTTGTTTCACAAATTGGAATATTTGATGTTCTTCATTTTATATATAGTTCTGCTTGCTTGGATTTAAATAAGTTTTAGTTTTCGATATGGTTAAAGGTACTGTAGTGATGATTGCACATCTGTAAAACAAAGACATACATGCATATAGGTTTTACTACACTGCAGACCAACATTTATGACTTTGTTACTTGCTCCCCTCTCTTTTCTCATTCTTACAGATGTGCAACCAGCCTCCTGCTATCTGTTTCTCATGCAGGATCTCTGTCCTGTCTTCTGCTCACTGACTGCCTCTAACCCTGACCCAATTAATACAGCAAAAACAATGTGGAATTAAGATGGCCATCGGAGAAGGATAATAAAGCAAATGGTGTGCCTGCATTTATTTGTCTTACGACATCAACACGACTCTTCCATCATTTCACAGCTTTAAGTTGAAGATGAAGCTTTGTTTATTTGGTGAAGCACAGCTAGCAAAGTGTGATCTGACCAGAAATGGTTTTTTTTGTTTGTTTGTTTTATCTGCACCACATGCCAAGGAATATCTTTTTTTTCTTTTAAACAGGCTTTCTGTATTGCTATTCTAACATTTCCTGTACTGTATTGTAGGTAACATGATATACACAGTGCCCTCCACTAATATTGGCACCCTTGGCAAATATGAGCAAAGAAGGCTGTGAAAAATGTCTTTTATTGTTTATCCTTTTGATCTTTTGTTTAAAAAAAATCACAAAATTATTCTGCTCTCATGGATATCAAACAATTGTAAACACAACACAGGTTTATCCCAAATAAAACATCTTTGTTAAATATCGGTGTGCAACTATTATTGGCAACCTTTTAGGCAATATTATGTGCGACCTTTCTTTACCAAGATAACAGCTCTTATTCTTCTCCTATAATGCCTGATGATGTTGGAGAATACATGGCAAGGGATCTGAGATCATTCCTCCATACAGAATCTCTCCAGATCCTTCAAATTTCTAGGTCCATGCTGGTGGACTCTCCTCTTCAGTTCACCCCACAGGTTTTTATATGGGTTTCAATATAAGTATTGACCAAAACCACCTCTGGTGTTTATTGCCTAAAAGCTTTATTTTGGTTTAATCTGACCATAGAACCCGATCCCATTTGAAGTTCCAGTAGTGTCTGGCAAATTGAAGATGCTTGAGTTTGTTTTTGGATGAGAGTAGAGGCTTTTTTCTTGAAACCCTTCCAAACAACTTGTGGTGATATAGGTGACTTTGGATTGTAGTTTTGGAGACTTTCTGACCTCAAGACAAAACTAACTTCTGCAATTCTCCAGCTGTGATCCCTGGAGATTTTTTGGCCACTCAAACCATCCTCTTCATAGTGCATTTAGACGATATAGACACACGTCCAATTCCAGGTTGATTCATAACATTTCCAGTTGACTGGAACTTCATAATTATTGCCCTGATGGTGGAAATGGGCATGTTCAATGCTTGTGCAATTTCCTTATAGCCACTTTCTATTTTGTGAAGCTCAACAACCTTTCACACACATTACAGCTGTATTCCTTGGTCTAACCCATTATTATGAATGACTAAGGGAATTTGGCCTTTGTGTTACCTCATATTTATACCCCTGTGAAACAGGAAATCATGCTTGAACAATTTCCTGTTCCTAGTCAACCTGGTGTACTAAAAAAATTTAAAATATCAATGCTAATATACTTCAACTATATTTTTCTCATATAAATTCATTGTGTTGCAAATAATGTTTGCACACTTAGCCTATATTTAGCAAAGACTATATTTATAAGACAGACAAACATACTGTATATTTATAAAGTACAACATGAGGATCTATATGTGTAGGTGAGCAGTAGGTGCAAGATATATTCCTTAAGCTTCTGGACTTCTGAGATTAATGATATCTTTGATATAGATATAGATCATGTAAATATGGCAATTAGATATCATGGTGATGATAGCATGATTATAGCTTGTGGCCATCCCTTCAAGATGAAAAGGTCATTATTAACTGATGGTGCACTGTAGACTGCTAGACATTGCTGTCCTATGGTATAAAAGTTGAACATCTCAGAAAGTAAGAATCTTTTATTTTTTCTTTAAGAATCCAACTTTTTTCTGTATAGTGCATATTGTACATTCAAAGATAGAACACTACAATGGTGTTTCAAAAAGGGCTCCAAATTTAACCATTGTTTGGAAGATAAGAAAACGTTGAAAATTAATTATCCAGTGAACACCTGAAAAATCCTTTTTTTTGCTAGAAGTGTAGAATATTGACCCATACCTGAGCTATAGACAGATCAATTTTCACTGTCTATTAATTTGCTTAGCTCTCACTCAGTGCAGACATTTTTCTAATCAGTCTATGTTTTACATGAGTAATGTTATTTAAAATACAATACAAATATTATTCATCAATAGAATCCCCTTTTTAACCAAAATAATTATTGAACATACCATAAGGATTACATTAAAGCATTCAATTATTATGGCCTTTACGGTTTGCTTTAATTTTCTTTTGTGTCTGGCCCTTTTGTGTCCAGCTGTGTGAGAGTCTCAGTAGCAGTGCTGGCTTGGCCGTTCGTGTGTGTGTGTGTGTGTGTGTGTGTGTGTGTGTGCGCTCGCACTTCCAGCAACTCACCCTGCACTCCTCTGATGTCGCATCATGACCACGCCACTCTCAGACCATCCATTAAATATTGATATGCATGTGGAATGATGAAATTAAGGACATTTCTTATTAATAAATACAAATACAAAAACCATCATCAAGGGACACCGCTTTTGAATATTTGAATACATTGGTTCCTGTACTAAGTATATTTGCTAATACAATCTAAGGGGAAATACATGGCAGTGAAACATGGCAGTAATGTATTCACAACTACAGTCATTAGAACAATTATCTAAAATAATCACAGTCTAACCATTGAAGCAATAAGTGTAATGATGAATTAAATTTGGTGTAGATTGACCACAGGAAGTAATGCCTTTATTGTTAATCATCTTTCATTAGTAATTAAGGTAACATTTTTAAGAAAAGCTGAGCACAGATTTTGCCTAGCGAAAGACAGAAATTACATTTCAATGAAATATTTTCTGTTATTTTCTCCAGGTGCTAGAGCTCAGGCTGTCAGTGTAATTATTAGGTAAGTTGAAGGATGGTTAAAATCTGTGTTCTTTAAATGTATTAGAATGAAAATCAATAGCAGAAAGCACAAGCCTGGCAGTTGATTACTCCAGGATGCTCTGTGGGCTAATAAAGAAAAAAAAATGAAAAGCAAATCAATCATCGCATTAATTTGTTTTCCATGAGTCCTGGGAGAAATCATCTTTATGCTGTCTTTCTGTCTCATTATACTTTTTAATCAAGACTCTTTTAAAGCTGCTTTTAAAAAAAGTAAATAGGCTATTTGCCCTTCCCCCCACAACCTACTTGCTTTGCAGTCATTGTACTTGCACTTATTATGCTACAAAGGACTGAACGGGCCTGACATTTCCACGGCATGCATAAGAGCCTGGTATGCAAGCCTTCTGTGTTAATGACATTGCTTTGAGCTCGTTCCCCCCACCATGCCTTCGCTAATCAAGATTCTCCAATACAATTAAAATCCCAGCAGCTCACTGCTAGGGTGACAAACGTGTCAAATCATTTCTCTCTCGGACGGCATCGAGCCAGACGGTGTTGTCTCTTCCTGCATCTCTAAAAGAAATGCAAAAACTGACCCCCCTCGCTCACAAGGATGGAAGATGGGGAAAATCAATGAGGTTGCGAGACAGCAAGCAGCCACAGAAACCTGCTTTAAATTCCAAAAGCTGAATAAGGATATTCATGCATCTTTAATTCAGGAGGGTCTGACTTTGTCTCTAAATGACTTCCACTATGCAATTACCAAGGGCAGCTATTCTCTGCATGGAACTGACTCTGATGTGATAGGAAACATCAGTAATTTACAATTGGCCATTTTTCATTTAAAAATATAATGTAGCATGATGCGCATTTTTAATATTCTTATGGTAGGTTTTAATCAAGATGCAGCATTGTACATTTGTGCCATAGGGATTATTATCCTACCCAATCAGTGGTGTTGATTCAGCTATTAAAGGAATTCCCATAAGCACTTCACATATCTCATTAAGTTAGAGGTTTCTATGCATCCTCTACGTTTCGTATGTTGTCACCTTGGGGTTAAAAATATAGCAGTTTACATGCCTTGGACCATGGACTATCGCTATTATTTTCTTTGCACTGTATGGAATGTTGACAACATATTGGTATTTTCTTTGTACTTCATCATCAATCTCAGCCTCTTCACTCACCTCTTGTCACTCCTGGCCCTGTCCAACCAATAGATTCAAAACTGGTCACCAAGTCTCTAGTCTCTGGTCTTCATTTGCATTACAAAAACTCTCTCAAACACTGAACCTGACAGATGGCCTTTTGTCATAGTATGTATAAATATGTTTACAGTATAACAAATATTTTCTCCACATATTTCAGTTTGGAAGGAAGTTGGGGTCGTGGTACAGCTACAGAACAGTAGAGTGTTAAGAGAACTGTTTGAAAAACCTGCAGTGGCAGATTGGAGGTGTTTAAATTTAAACGGTCAACATTCTAATCAGTAGTTCAGATCCAAAACAGATGAGAAACGTATGCTACGTGAACAAGAAGTACGATTTTACACAATGTTTCCCAAAACACATTCGAGGAGTTATGCATATTGTTGTGCTATATGAAGTCCTGTGTAAAGCAGCCCTGTAACCTATTATATGTTCATTATCCTGGGCACAATATTTTGTCAAACAAAGTAGGTTACATGTACAGTGGAGTGCAAAATTTTATATGTGCTTAGGAAAAGTGAAGAAATTTCATTTAAACCAACAGGACTGTGTTATGTTTCACCTATGTTCTTCATTATGACAACACAAAACACAAATGGTCAAATATTGTATTTTGCTCTAATAATGTAAAAAATATATGTATATAAACACACAACCTTAAAACATAAAATTTAAAATATTAATTAATAAAGTGCAATGTAAATCTTGATGTATATGTGTAGGTGAAAAGGAGGAGATTCAGAGTAGGTGCTGTTTATTTATTAATCGGTCATCACTCCAATATGAAAAGACTGGATAATTCATATATTATTATTATTATTATTATTATTATTATTATTATTATTATTAATAATAATAATAATAATAATAATAATAATAATAATAATAATAATAGATAATGAATCTGATTCTGTGCATTGCACACTGTTTTTTCAACAATAGTGTCATTTCAAGTGTTTTAAATTCTATTAAGATATTCTGAATGTGATAAAGAAAAACAACTCTAATAATTTACTCATTTGCTTTTATATCAATGCAACATAATCTTTGAGTAGTTTTAGGATCCTCTGTAACATTAATCTCCACTTTCTTCAGGACTTTTCTGTTTTAACTCTGCCAGATTGCTCATTTTTCTTGGCATTTGTAAACTTTATCAGAAGTCCTCCACCCTCCTTAGATCAGTCCTACACTCCTCCTTAGATCAGTCGACACTCCTCGTCGGATCATTACACCTGATTAGTATCTCCTCAGATCAGTCCACACTCTCATCGGATCAGTCCTACACTCCTCAGATCAGTCCCACACTCTCACGATCAGTCCTACACCTCCTCGACGACACTCCTCAGATCAGTCCAACACTTCTCATCGGATCAGTCCTACACTCCTCCTCAGATCAGTCCTCCACTCTTCCTCAAGAATGTCAAGGCATAGCTTCTTTATTTTGGTTATTTTCTAATTATTTGATGTTGATTCTAGGCAGTGGGTAGCATTATATTATCTAGATAAAATGGCAATAAAGATCTACCTAACCTGACGAATTCACTGGCGAACAGTTTTTTTTTAAGGGCAGTTGTTTAAAAATAAACAAAAGGATCCTCTGTAACATTAATCTCCACTTTCTTCAGGACTTTTCTGTTTTAACTCTGCCAGATTGCTCATTTTTCTTGGCATTTGTCAACTTTATCAGAAGTCCTCCACTCCTCCTTAGATCAGTCCTACACTCCTCGTCGGATCAGTCCTACACTCCTCGTCGGATCAGTCCTACACTCCTCGTCGGATCAGTCCTACACTCCTCAGATCAGTCCTACACTCCTCCTCAGATCAGTCCTACACTCCTCCTCAGATCAGTCCAACACTTCATCGGATCAGTCCTACACTCCTCCTCAGATCAGTCCAACACTTCTACGGGATCATACACTCCACCTCAGATCAGTCCTACACTCCTCCTCAGATCAGTCCTACACCTCCCTCAGATCAGTCCAACACTTCTCATCGGATCAGTCCTACACTCCTCCTCAGATCAGTCCAACACTTCTCATCGGATCAGTCCTACACTCCTCCTCAGATCAGTCCTACACTCCTCCTCAGATCAGTCCAACACTTCTCGTCGGATCAGTCCTACACTCCTCCTCAGATCAGTCCTACACTCCTCCTCAGATCAGTCCTACACTCCTCCTCAGATCAGTCCAACACTTCTCATCGGATCAGTCCTACACTCCTCCTCAGATCAGTCCTACACTCCTCCTCAGATCAGTCCTACACTCCTCCTCAGATCAGTCCAACACTTCTCATCGGATCAGTCCTACACTCCTCCTCAGATCAGTCCTACACTCCTCCTCAGATCAGCCCTCCACTCCTCCTCAGTTCAGTCCTCCACTCTTCCTCAAGAATGTCAAGACATAGCTTCTTTATTTTGGTTATTTTCTAATTATTTGATGTTGATTCTAGGCAGTGGGTAGCATTATATTATCTAGATAAAATGGCAATAAAGATCTACCTAACCTGACGAATTCACTGGCGAACAGTTTTTTTTTAAGGGCAGTTGTTTAAAAATAAACAAAAGGGGGTCAAAAAAAAAAGCTCAAGCTGTTCGTGTTAATGCAAGTCTGCATACTGATAATAAAATGCTCTATTGTGAATTATGAACAATTAGCCAGTCTACCTTTTTTGTGTGTGTGTGTGTGTGTGAGGTTTTTTTTTTTTGTATGATCTCTATGAGAACAATGGTCATCTGAGTAGCTCAGCAATGCTCGCTCTCTTCATGAATACCACTATTTACTGAAAGCCATGACTTTACAGATAGGAGAGAGGATACAGCGTGTAACCTGTTATGCTAGAAGTTTGGGAGTTGTATCTTGAATCAATGTAGGCGTTCAGATGGAAAGCGTGACGTCACGGCCGTTGGCTGAAGCGGAGCAGAAGTGAGCACAGTGTGAGGAGTCTCTCTTTTATCTGCGCGCGCACACACACACACACACACACACACACACACAGAGTAAGACAACAGCACCGCTCCACTCTCCGGGTCTGACATCTGCTCACTGGCGCGTCGCTTTTTATAAATCAGGAAGAAACAGATCTGTATGAAGACGCTGGAAGCTGCAGTTTAAAGACAAGATCCGAGACCTGAAGGTGAAAACAGAAAGGTCAGATTAATTTTTTTTGAAGATAATCTTTTAAAATATATATGTATTTTATCTTTTTTTTTTTTTTTTTAATTAAGCTACACCTCTACTACCAAGCTTCGGTAGCGCGGCGTGTTTCTCTCCCTGTGTATATAAACTAGTGCTCCAGCTGGTGTTGTTTAGTGACATTGTTTCCCTGATTAGATCGCAGGGTGTTAATACTAACACACACCACATATATAAAAATACAGATCAATCAACCAATCAAAGAAAGCCTAAAGTGTTAACAGATACGATTACTTATTGTTTTTAGTTTCTGTGAGATAAAGCCGGTGCCTGACAGTAAACCAGCCGACCCTTACTTGAAACTTCTCGAGTCTTTTCTGTGGTTTGATTTCAGTTGTTTGTAATAGACCGCTGGATTTGTGATGAAATGAGCAGGCTAACAAGGCTGGCTAGTCTCACCACAGCCATTGACCTCTTTTGTCTAAACTCCAGGCTTCTTTCATGTGCTTGGTAACAACTGGGGAGGGCAATCCGCCGTTGTGTTTTAGAGGTACGTGTAGGGAAGAAAAACAAAAATATCTATTAGAGAATTTCCTTCTGGAATTTCTTTCTTTTCCCCCTTTTTTTTTTTTTTTTTTTTTGTTTGTCAACAACTCTGGAAGTGAGAAAAGAGTCAAGAGGGCGAGCAAGTACATTTTTATAGCGTTTGTGGGGTTAGAAACAACATTAATTTAGCATAACTTTCTGTATTTATATTTACTTGACAATGTATTATTAACAAATGAGACCGAGTTTATCTATCTCTCTAATGAATTGAGCTATTTATGCAGCTCTTAAAGCAGCTTTGAAATAATTAAATGATTTATGGATTAATTATTTGTTTTGTTTGTTTGTTTTTAAGATTTATTGTACACCCCTTTGCACATAGTATTCCTCCCCCATTTGAATGAATACCGTGATCATTCCACCTTACTGGGCTTGTAACACTCGATCATTACTACCTTGTGAAGAAGTCAGGTGATGGCACTTTGTAAAGATGTTAAAGGCTTGTGTGCTGATTTGAGATTGCTTTATTTTAAACTGATCATTACCATAAACAGTGTAGTTTACGTTTTAGATCTTTCTTTTCTTTTTTTTTGTTGTTGTTTTAATTGGAACCAAGAAGTTGCAGTTTATAGTCCTAACTTCATGCCTCAATGTAATTAACATGACTCTGAAAGTGTTGAAGTTTTCATTATGAAATCCTATTCTTGGGGATTTATATTCTGATCTTAAGCAGTAGACGTACTAAGTAGTACCTATTCTACGAACTCCTAAAAACTAAACTACAAACTTTACTCTACTTGCTTATTTTAATCTTAGTACATGATTTTAAGTCTGCGGTAAGAAGTGTGTTCTATGTGATCAGCTGTGTCACATGGAAAACAAGGCTGTGAGCACAGCATGGTCGAATGGAGATGGATACGGTGACATCCACAAGGTTGGGAGGAGGGGAGAGACGTTAAAGCAAGCCTTGTACTTGTTCTGTCTCTTGCTACTTGTGACTTCTTGGTTCTTCCTGGTTCCTTTGTGAAAGAGATCTCAACAGGCATCACATGGATAAATAGATCGGTCAGTAAATAATTACATATTAAATATATTTGAATGTATCACTCACAGTATTGAGTTGGAAAATAGAGGGTCTTATGTCCTCGTACTTCTTAAAGCCGACATTGTGAAATGTGGAGACTGAGCCTTGAAACAGGATTAATTTCTCAGTCTTTTCAGCTTGCACTAACAGGCATTCTTGCGTGTGACAGAGGCTGGAGTTGTAAATGCCCCAGGTCTTTCTCTGGTGAAGAGGGTATTTCTCATCGGTGGAAACGGCTCAGAGACTTTGTGCTCCTCAGCAAATTGCACAACTCGCGTTACACAGAAAATGCCACTCTACTGACGCAGCTTAACTCTATAAACTACATTGGTATATAAATTTAGTCCTGTTTTATTTAAAACGGAACCTTTCTTGGCTGAGTTGTTATATGCTTCATGGCAGCATCCACAGCCCTATTGTTCGCTGTTTGTTTTGTATGGAGAGGCTAATATAAGGAATGAAGCATCTGTTCTGCTGAGCGTTCTGATGTGTTGCTCGCCTCTTCTGGGAAATGCAGCTCGCCACTCTGATGCATTCACTTGACAGCTGCTTGATTCTGTGGAGATGCTTGGAAACCATTAGTGGAAATGAATTGCAACCTCCCCCCCCTGCCCCTTATTCAGAGGCTTGCTCCCTCACTTAGACACACGCACCCAGACTCACTCTCTCGGTTTGTAGTGCAAACAAATGGCCATTGTTGCCTTTTGTGGTACAGCAGCTGAACACAAAAGAAGGTCTTGATATACTTGTTGTAGTACCTCAGATGAAGAGTGCGAAGGAGAGAAGAGTAGAGCTGTTGGGGCTTGTTTTGTGGTTAAAATGTTTCCCAAGGAAACTGTGCAGTCGTTTTCCAGGTTTCGATATCAACATCCACCACAATATGCACCTTTTAACCTCTCAAAGGTTCAGATTTGGGTCGACGTTGCATGGTTTTGTTGCCACCTTTTTTTTACCACTACTCTTACAGCAACGTTGAAAACAAATCTTCATCTCTAGTAGGCTGTAGTCTTTCCAGTTTCATAAGTAAAGTGAAACGTGATGGGCCATGCGGTTATGTGAAAAAGAATCAATGACAAGGTGGCATAATGCAAAGCGGATAGCCGGTATTATCCCAAAGTGAATTATTTTCCATTTACAGCACATCCTGAAGTGTTGCACTCCTTTTACACCACAGGAATTTAGCAATGCTTGTATTTCCGTTTCATTTAATGTTGTTGAACAGCTGTGAGACAAGTTAGTTCCTGTTACCACTTACATTATAACCACTATAAACTGTTGTTCCTTCACAGTCTCCTGAAATTAATAAGATAAACAAAACACAGCTTGTCATGTTACTGAGAAAGTGCAAAGACAGAACATGTACTAACAGATATTGGAGACTCCTTCTCTAAATGGTAAATAAACATCTCCTCACAGAAACCTTCACCAAATCAACAATTTGTACATCTTTATTAAATCACAACGCTTGTTAACAGCCTTAGCTTATGTGGAGCATCTGCAAGTTCCAGTGAATTAGTTGTTACTTTAGAAAAGATAACCTATTCAAACAAGCAAATAAATATATACTTACGATTAAAATAGCAGCTGGATTTACTGTCAGAGCTGCAATTATAGAAAATTAATCACTTTCTCATGACCAGACAGAATCAAGAATCCAACAGTGCTAAGTTAAGTGTAGCTGGGTATTTGTTTATAAACCGTGATAAACTAGATTCCAAAGTGAGTCTTTATTATTTCCACAACCTAAAGAGTTCATCAGGCCAGTGCTGCAGATGGGTGTTAAATGCAGATGAATCAAAAAAGATGCACAGCTTGAAAGGTCATCACATTACCTCATATTTATTCAACAATGTCTTTATTGAGAATGCTTTTGGAATGAGGAAACCGTAATGGTCTACTGCAGATTCAAGGACTGTGCTCGGGTATTTAAAATTATGAAAAATAGCACCATGGCATTCGAGCAAGGCGCAGTCCCATGGTCACTGCGACCTTAGAGTGCCTTACTGTTCCTCTTTAAATGAGGAATATAACTTGTTCCGCATTCAAGTTGGGACTTGTCAACAGTAAGAAAATGTGGAGTGTGCTGGCCACCCTGTTCAGGTCGGCCATAACTGGGTTTGGAATGCTTTCAGTTTGTTACTCTGTTTGTTACCAAGACCACACTCAAAGTTTGCCTTGTATTGAATGGCAAGTACTAGCAATGAGCGAACAGTTCAGTTGGATGCTGGGTCCATTACCTGTGAGCATTTAAGTGGTCTTTTAAAAGGAAACATGATTGTTTTTATATAGATATCCTGAGCTTTGATGAATGAGTCATAGCCATCTTGAGATCTGGGATCATAAAGTGAATCTGGAGAGAGAGTGATGTGTCATGTTTATTTTCCTTGCTCATTTCATCCACCATGGGTTGGATTATAAAAAGGTGAGCCTATCAGTAATTATGGAAGTATGTTCTCATTAATCAGAGCCATCACTTTTTGGCACAGAGTGTTAGGGTGTCTCAAAGGAAGGCAAAGCCCTGAAGTAAATAATTAACTGTTGACGTTATATATATATTTTTTTTATTTATTTATTTATTTATTTATTTATTTATTTATTCATTCATTCATTCATTCTTTTAGATTGATGTTTGTAAACAGTAGAGATTTGGCACATGTTAATTTCTAGGTCAGATGTAGGTGACGCTTTCTGATTGATTTAGCAGGGGAAGCTTTATAGAGAGGTGGTTTATTAGAAATGTAATGGGGTGATTATTCTCTCTATTGTTGTCTTTCCATGTCTAATCATTCTCCTCTATCTACCTGTCTGTCTGCCACCTATCCTTTTGATTGGCCGTGATGTTTTGGGAGCTGAAGCGGAGTTGCTGCTCTGATGAAGACCTCCTACTGTGTAAATGGGGGTGATGTTTGAAACGGCAGTAGTTTGGGCTGTTTGCCCGCCTGCTACCCTCCATTAGCACCCTGGAGCGGAAGAGTGTGTGTTATACTCACAAGAGCTGACTGGGGAGAGGGAGAAAGAGCAGTGGGTTGAGTACGGTCTTGCATATTCATAGCCAAGGGACAGCTGCTTTCACTTGAAGCCCAGGATCTCACTAGTTATCTCGTGCACACACACGCGCACACACTCAGCCTGCACTTCTGCACGCAGAGCCTGTCTTATTTATTGATCTCTTTGCATTTAGAATTTGGTCACTGCTGCCACAGAGCGTCTCCATTTTAGCTGTGTTTGCAGCTGCTGCTGCAGACAAGTGATCTACCCCCACCCTCCCTAAAGCAACATGAAACAACCGAGGGAGGGTTTGAAGAAAGTCTGTCCTTGAATAAGTGTTTGGCAATGAGCAGAACTTCTTGGCCCTTATGTAGAATGTAATATGCACATTATACACTCGGGTGTCAGTTGATCAGTAACGTATTAATAACGTTTTTATTTTTTTTAATGACTGACTGGAGTCTCTTGTGCTGTGTATCCTCTACGCCATCCATCGGTGAACACAGGACTGTGGGTAAATGACCAGTAACCCTGCTGACTATGCTGGATGTTTATGAAGGCATTTTTAGCATACTGTTTTCTAAGCAAGAGATACCATGATGAATAAACTGTATCAAATCTGCTTAATAAATTCGAATGGATGTAAAATATTCTAACAGGCACACCGACAGACAGATGTGATTTTGGTGGTTGTAATTCTTGTGAACCCCATAGTCATTTCCCTTAAATCACAGGTTCCTAACCCTGGTCCTGGAGTACATTTTAGTGTTTTTCCTGCACTAACACAGCCTCTGTTAATTATCTCATTAGGTGTGTTAAACCAGGACAAACACTAAAATGTAAATAGTCCTATGGCTGTAACATTAGCCATCTTTGCCTGTGTGACGCTTCAAAGACCGTTCAGTCAGAGGCCTGGTGGTGACCTGTGCTCCCCTTACAGAACCAAAACTGAACAGAACAGAAATAAGACTCCTGCATTATTTCAGTCTCACTCTCTGTAGACTGGCCATGGTGAAGTGGCAGGAAAGGGCTGTCGTGTAGGAAAACATTTTAATGGGAGATGTTTCCTCTGTTCTTTATTGAGGCTGGTATTGATGTGCTGCTGCTGGTCGTTGTGCTTTGATGGAAATCTCCTGAGCACTTCCAGGCTTGCGTGGCTCTCCAACACAAGGCACATATTTAGACCTAAATAAAGCAGGCTGCAGCAAGTGTTGGCATCACTGACTTTTCGGAAGCGATACATTAGGCTTTAAATACTTCCTGGGGTCTGCAGCTATCACTCGGTAGAGCAAATGAACCTTTTAACAAATAATACTGTTGTTTTGTGTGTGTGAGAGAGAGAGCGAGAGAATGAGCATCTTGACCTAATGTGCTGCCTGCAGTAATTAAGGATTGAGATTTGAGAACAACATATTGCTGAATTTCAAAAAGAATCTTTTAAAAAAAAAAAAAAGATTGAGATTATGGGTCTCAAAGCGTTCAGATAGTGATATGTTTCTGTCAAAGCCCTGCAGCTGTAATTATGTGCTATGGTATCGTAACCAGTAATTTGTAAATGTCGAATGAAAGTAAATGGATTAATTCTGATTAATCACTGTAATGTCGCTTAGAAGCACGATTGCAGATTATGAATTTGATTATCAATTTGCAATTGATAAAATATTAGGTTTGTGGGTTTTTTTTTGTTTGTTTTGTTTGTTTTTTTTTTCCTTTATCATAGTCTGGTGAGATTTCTAATCAGCAGGTTGATCTAAAGAAAAGCAGTGTCACAATTAATACTGTTAGTGTAGCCTCAAATAGCACATGCATGCAGCTAGTGAAACCTACAGCCACTATAGGTAGTGCCTGTGTAGGTAAATAAGGTGTAATTGTGCTCACGGGAGGGTATAAATACACCCCAGCAGTGCGGAAGCACACCCAGATGGATCTGTGTTTAATGAAAATAAGGCAAACCTGCTGGCTCACCACAATGTGTCAGGAGGGGGAGGACAAGCTGGCAGTCGTGCTGATAACCTACTGCCTCATCTAGACTTTGAGAAAGCTTGGAGAGAAACAAATGAATTCCCTTAGTGGGTATTCTCCATTGAAGATGTGCTTTAATCTTGGAACAGGTTTGATTTGTGTCCAGAAAAGCTTGGCACTGAGCAAATATTATTGCATTGTGTTTTTATTTTTTGTTTTGTTTTTAATCCTAAGTGAGAGAATCATAAGCTTCCCCTCTCTTAACAATGAATGTGTTCCTACAAATTACATGCTGAATGTATTACCAGAACAGCTATTGTTTTTAAAATAATTTCCCTGTAATTTGATTTTGTAACCTGTTACTGTATTTTTGTACTCAGTACTGCCATACCAAGCCTATTGTCTTAACTTTCATCTTGTTACTCTAATTTATAATAATAGATCTCTCTTACTCCGATATGGTTCATTTCAGTATGCTTCGATCTTTTTGCTCCTTCAGAGTGGTAGAAAATGAATAACCCAGCTGAGATGATCATGTTGATGAGTGTGTATGTGTCTGTGTGGGTTTTTTTCTTTCCCAGGTTGTGGATTACTCATGCCCCTGCACTGACATTCTATTCTTATTAATCAGTAAGTTTCTGCTCGCTGTGGTTTTTTTTTTTTTTGGTGTACTGCTTATTTTGTGCTTCACTGTTAAAGATGTGTGCTACACAGAAAGCAGCTGGTCCTTGCTTAACAATAGAACATGACCATTAAAAAAAAAAATGAATCTTGTTTGTTAGAGGGTGTTTTTATTTCTGTCTTTCTTTTCCACACTGTAATTATTTGATTTGCTGACTTGAATTGCAAGTTGGTGCATCACTGCCATGCCAAATCTGTGTGTCCAGACAATTCACAGAATTTTTATTATTTTTTTATTGACTTGTGTGATTAGGACTTGAGGAAGACAGCACAGCTTTACTATAATTAAATGCAGTGAACTGTAAGGTAATAATTGGGTGACGCAATCAAGTACCTTCTGTCTTGCTCTTTGTAGCTTTCAGCAGTAGCTGTAAGTCTGATTTCAGTTATTAATCCTTTGATGCAGAATAAAAATATTTAAAAACAGTTGTTAAATATAGCAATATTTTTGATGTATACACTTTGTGCAGGTTAGGACTCTTGTAAGTGGCGGCGGTAAAAACAATTCAATAATAATACTTTGAAAAAATCGTTCATGTACAAATATTTAGTGTAGAATTTATGTATAAAGTTTGCAAAGATATTGCCAGAGACATGCTGCATTGGCAATGCCAAATGGAGAGCAATGGAAATCAGGATAATGATTTAAATTCAATTACACTAGCCTAATGCTCAAGAGATTTGGAAGTGCTTATATCTTTTATTTTCCTAAAAGCAGCCTTAAACTAACTGACTAAGTGTGGACACTATGAATAAAAGGGTTAATACAATGAGCCAGACAATAGGAAGTTATAGAGATTTCTGTTTTTAGCATAAAATGATATATGATTTCTTCATGCACGAGTGTGGGTCAAATTTAGTGATCAGCAGTAGGTTAAGCCTGACTTATCCATTGTCTTAAACCGCTGGAGCAGAAGCACCTCACACGAGTAACCTGTCTACACAGTAACAGTACAAAGTTCACATTCTGCTCAACAGAGATGGGATGAAAGGAGTGTGTGTCCGTCTGTGGTGGAAAGACTTGTACAAAGGAGAAATATCAAAATACTTTTGTGTGCTTTCAGTTAATGGTGCAGCCTTAAATGTTTCACTGAGCCATGTTAGTGTGAAAAGTGTGCATCTTCGTGTGCGTGTATGATATATATAATATATAATTTATTTTATAGGTGTGTGTCACACACTGAGCCTGATTCATTAACAGATTGTTGCCACAGTGTCATGTGTAATATAATGTGGTTGTAAATATAGCAGCTTCCTGCTTGGGAAAAGAGAAGGTGAGCGAGATGGAGGAAGCAAAAAGCTAACTGATTAGGAATAGTCATGATCTCAGCTGAAACATCCTTGTTTTATCTCACGAAGGTAAATGCTTTTATTCCAGTTAAAGTCTAAAGTGGACATGGAATAAGGCAGCTGTTTGTCCGTGTGTGTGAGACCTGGATGTCATGGCATAAAGGAACCTATTTATAAGTGACTCATGCTTATACTGATATGAGCTGAAGCTTCATTAGATTAGCAGAGCACTGTGCTTTTAATGTGAAACACATTATATTGCCTGTACGCATGAAAATAAGAATGCATCGAGAAGGTCAAAAACAGCGGGTGGCAACACACAGGCACACTTTTCAGAGTGTATTGCATCAGCTTAGCAGGTTGTTTTTTGGGTTTTTTTTTTTCATTTCTATCTGTCTCTTTTTTGACACCCCTAATTTCCTCTTTTTTTCTTCTGTGCTAAACCCATGCACACACTAATATGCATGTGCACACACACACACACACACACACACACACACACACGTTATTACACTTCCATTACAGGCTTCCATCTACTGTAGTCTATATATAGATACATTAATACTCTCTAGACCGATATGAAGTTAATCTTTAGGATGCTACTAAATGCTGTTAAAAGTGATCCTACCTTGTCCCCCATTCTCCATTTCCAGTAATATAATTCCGAGCCGAGACATAGTGGTTCATGGAGTTGGTAGATTCTCTTTATCGGAGGTGTCATGTTTGGGAGGTACGGTTCCTTCATCCATAAAGCATTTAGGCCAGATGAAGGTGCTGAAGAGGTACACTTTGTCACTATGATGTCTGGATGAAGCAGGGCAGTCAAACTCTGATCATATGGACCCACAACACTGTCCTACAAAACACTGTATTTATCCCCAACATATAAGGAAGAAACATGGCCAGGCGTACTGTTACAGGGAAAATAATCAACAATGGCATGGTACAAGTTACCGTTAGTTGATTAGTGTGTCCCACAGTGTTTTATTCTTTACACTATAACAATTTGCAAACTTTTTTTTTTAAACTCAAAAAAAAGACACTTTACTTTTTATCAGTTTATAGTTACATTTAATGTTCTGTAATGTCCATGAAACAAATTAGTTCCTGGTCTCTCTTTCGTTATAGCAGTTATAAACCATCATCCACTCGCCAGCCTTTCATTTCTTTCTCTGAAAGTTAATAAGGCGAAACACAGATTGTCGTGTTACTGCGAAACTGGAAAGCACAATGTTTTCTTTGTCCCCAAGGAAAACATTAGAGTGCTGACACCCGAGACGCCTTCTATAGATGTTAAATAAACGTTTCCTAACAGAAAGCGTCAGCATATCAACAATTAAATTTTTTTTTTCATTTGTTAAATAACAGCGCATTTTAACCTCAGTTTTGTTATTAGCCTTAGATTAGCACCTACCATGCAAGTCCCTGTGAATTAGCTATTGCTATAGATATGAACAAGCACATTTAATATATTATATTATATTTAATGTGAATATGTGATTTGATTTACATCCGGAAGTACTGACAGAGCTTATGTTGTAGGAAAGCAACTCCTTCTGACCAATCAGATTTGAGAATTCTGTTGTGTATGGTCTGAGTAATTCAGGGGGGATGACTAAAACATTTTGATATAAGTAACCTGAGTCAGACGTCATTGGTGTAAACTCTTCTAGTTCTTGGGTGTTTTTGTACAGCGGCATTCACACACACGCACACACACGCAGCCAGCGGTGATCCATCCTGATAACACGCTGCCTGTGAAAACTCCTGTCTATTTTGGGACGGCCTCCCAACATGTACTTGCAGCTCTCTATCCATCCTCCATGTCTCACTCTTTCTTTCTTTTCATCTCTTTGTCTTCCAATCTCTCTGGGGTTCTCTCTCTCTCTCTCTCTTTGTCTTTTCTCTGGAGATGCTTGGAGTAGAGGGTAACTCCAAGCCTGCTGCTCCAGTGAACCCAATCCCTCTTACCATCTAATGAGACTGTGACTTACACAAAAGAGGAATGACCTCTGCGAGAGTGCAGTGTAGTGTTGTATAGATTTTGTTTGGTGTCGTTTTTAACATTTTAAACCTTTCACATGCCCTCTTATTAACCATGATACAGATTATTTTTGTGATCCAGGTATTAAAGAAAATTGAGCAAATATGTATAATGCCTGGAACACTAATGTGCTTCTAATAACATTTTAGAATCATTGTTTTAAAACGGGGAACTGTTATATATCTGCTCTAATGCCTTATATAAATATAATGACTAATGATTCGTATAAGTCATTAGGGCAGATATTTATTTATTTATCCCCAGACCAGTTGCCCTTTTTGTTTTGTTTCATGTGTTGTCAACAGAACTAGATTGAATGTCTAAAATAGCATAGAAGTGAACATCATATTAGAAGCACATTAGTGTAACAAGCATTATTTTAAAGACGACAATAATAATACATTCACAGACCCTCGGCTTCACACCCCACTGTCCGAGCAATGGAGCTGGTCTATGTTCGACCTCCTAATGCAGTATGTTTAGCTTTGGTCAGGTAGTTGTCCTAGTAATCATGGAAAAACTGCATGAACATGGACTGCGTTTGTTCATAGTGTGCTAATAAGCAAAGTTGCATCTGAAGGCTTTGTGGTGCAGTTGGGACTTTCCTGATCCTTATGGGTAATCTCTTTAGTTTGGTGTCGGCCTTTTTTTTCTTTTTTTTTTTTAAATAAGTGCTTTGTTTTGGTGAAGAGTGGGATTGAAGGTTTGACTGCAGGCCTCCGGGCACTAATTACAGACTGGGTAATAAGACACCCAGCTGTGCACCCTTATGTTAATTTTCTCACAATAAATCAAAGAAACAGGACGACTTCTCAGTAAAGTCTGATGTAATTCTGTGTCAGGGTCAGTGTTATCTGAAAAATTATTATTATTATTTTTTTTTTATCAAAAGGTTGTGTGTGTAAGAGTAATTTGTGGCTTGTGACTCCATATGAGGCTTGTGTGAGCATAGTGCAGATGTTGAGAACGGAAACTGAATTTAGTGTTGTTTGATTGTTATGCCCAGCTACCTGTCTGCACCCCCGATGCAAACACTGAGACATCCTCTTCTCTCCATGCTGACTCTGGCCTCAGACCTGCTGAAATGCTCAAAGGCCACATCCAGCACACAGATAATGCTTTAAACACGTGCACAAACACACACACACACACACACACACACACACACATGCACAGCCTGAATCACATCTAGCAAAATTCACCTACCTTAATAAAGCACACACACAAATGGCTTCAGTAATATCAGAGTTGATAAACGTGACATGCTTTTAAGGAGCAGAGTAAATGCCACTTAGCTGGATGAGGGAGGGAGGGAGGGAGGGAGTGAGAGAGAATATATCCCTGCTGTCAGCTCTTCCTTGCACTGATAGAGGTGACATCAAGGTGAAGGCACACTTGGTTGGAAATCATTGATATTCTGACTTGCCGGCTGCAAATGGCTCGGTGGCAGATGGAGTCTTTGTCAGGGAAGAAAAATGGCAGCCAGGGAATGCGGCTGCTGTTTTCTCCCCCCATCGACCCTCTATGCTAGCAGCCTGTGACCTTCCACTGCTCATGTGACGATTCTGCATATGCACTTTGATCAATTACTCTGCCTGCATTGTTTTCAAGGAATATGGAAGGATCAAAATGGCGTTTTCCAGACATGCTAGTACACATGCAGACTGCAAGGTGGTATTGATTTCATGCTTGGAATTCCTAAAACCAAGGAATTTTTTTGTGTGTGGTTTTATTTATTTATTTATTTTTTTATTAATTTTTTCCCCCCTCTCTTTTAATAATTGTCCACATGTTTCTCATTTCAATGAAAATCTCTTTTATGTGCATGTTGTGTTTGTCAGCTTTACCTGCTTGCTCCATGGCATTGAACCTGTCTGGAAGGATTTATGTAAAGACGTATATTGTTGCTGTGTTTCTGGCATGAGAGGCACACTAATGCATGTCACGGTTTTATCTTGATATCCTGCAAGCCCTTTATCAAAGATCCTTGAATTATTATTATTATTATTACTATTATTTATTTATTTATTTATTTATTATTTTTAATTGTTACTGGGTTCTAACAAATGTGATTTGCTTTGGATTAGAACCTCTTTTTTTTTTCTTCATTCTAATTGTCATGAAAGGTTTACTTGGTGCCTGTTTGGATAATTAATTTGACTTAACTCACTT
The DNA here is from genome assembly GCA_012411365.1 of Ameiurus melas. NCBI lineage: Eukaryota > Metazoa > Chordata > Actinopteri > Siluriformes > Ictaluridae > Ameiurus > Ameiurus melas. The sequence goes on along the minus strand of CM022758.1, from coordinate 23,570,606 downwards.
GATCCTTAAACAAGATTTATATAATGTATAATTATTAATTGGCACATCACAGTCGTGAAGTGGTTAGGGCTGCCACCTCAAAGCTCCAGGGTCCCTGTTCTGATCTTACTGGGACTGTGGTACTGTGTGTGTGTGTGTGTGTGTGGAGTATGTTCTCTCAATGTCCATGTGGGTTTTCACCAGGTTCTTTGGTCTCCTCCCACCTCCCAAGAACAAGAGAAGGTGGATTGACTATATTGTCCCTAGATGTAAGCATATGTGCACAGTGGAAGCATGTGTTGGACTCCTGCCCCACACCCGGGATAGGCTCCTGATCCATCATGACCCTGACCTGAATAAAGTGCTTACTGAAGATAAATGAATTTTTTTCCCTGCCATTTTTTTTTCTTAATTTAGTATTTGCCAATTCCCATCCACCACTTGTATCTCTCCTATCATATAACCGCTACCAATCCAGGATTGAGAAGGCTATCACATGATTCCCCCAAGACATGTGAAGCCATTGAACCACATCTTTTCGAATTGCTGCTCATGCTGCATCGCAGGGTGGCATAACACACTCGGTGGAAAGTGCTATCCGCCCCCTTCTGCATGTATGAGCTTGCGGACACCCATCATTCACTAGTGTTGCTGTGATTGATTTGGAGAGTATGCCATCCCTCCCTCCGTCCCACCCTGAAAGCATGGACTTTTTCGTACTTCCGACTATTTCATCATTTGGATTTTAACTAGCGAGTTTCAGGTGATGGTGACTGCTTTTGTGTTGCTTTTACGCTGCTTCTGGAATGTAATTAATGTAATGTTCATCTTTTAATATTCACTTGGAACACTACAGTCTGTTAAAGCAGGATTAACTGCTTGCTTGTTTGAAATGAACAGTAAAAACAATTTTTTAAATAGTGTGACTGTAAATTGACACACTTTTTTTTTTTTTTTTTTTTCTCCTCTTCAAATTGTGTGCTAATTATCTGTTATACGCAGTAGCTCATTTGGCCCTGGTTTATGTGTAACATAAACAATTAAAACATGAGATGCTCATTCATATTCTGTGATGGCTCATTTAATTTATTATTAACGCTAGTAAACTGTCGGGATTAATCGTCTGTGAGGAAGACGTTCTCTGCTTTCCGATCCTTTACAGAAGAATGTGTGTTCAAGGAAGATGGTTGAGTGCATCACTATTTATGATTTTATCATTTAATAACACTGTATGTTGCTTTGCAATTTGCAGAATCTCTGGTTTTGAATGTGGATGTAAGCATTTCAAGGGCTGATTTATTTAGTAGCTTATTTTAGTAGTAGTTGTGTTTTTATCATTTTTTTAGTAGCGAAAAACTGTTGTGAAATTCAGTACATGTTTATCGGTCACTAGGTATTTTCAAATAAAAGTATTTGTTAATCCTGCCAGTGCTTAGGCTTAATCTTTGCTAGAAAAATTAAGCCATGGGGCTTAATTTATGCGCTGCACAAATTAAGTGTAGGCTTTGTTTCAGCAGGTTGAAGTTAAAAAGGTTTTCAATGCCGTATTAGCAGGGATGACCCGTTTGATTTGGTTTTGAACAGGAGCATACTGATTTGTGTGGGGAAAATAAGTATGTACCTAGAGAAATCTATGTAACGTGGATAGATAGTATTGAGTTTGAGTATTGAGGGAATAAGTATGCAAAAGGAAATGGTGTATTAGTAGACAGGAAGTGGCTCTAAATAAAAAGAATGTGATGGCTATTCTACATGACTTCCAGTACTTCCAGCATGCCTTCTACTCTACAAGTTCCTAATATCTTCAGGCATTTCTTGGTCACACTACAACCAGAAATGAGTAGAAATAGTCAGTAACTGATATATCAGTAGATATGATGAATGGATTTAGTAAAGACTAAACAAAGAAGCTTTGATTTTCTTTTAAATTGAGGTTTTTGTTTTGTTTTGTTTTTCCCTAAAGGTTGATAATTTAGGTGATCTCCTCTTGTTGTATCAGCATTTTTCTTGCATGGCGGAGGTTAAATCTGATTTATACCCAACAGCTGTCTGAGGCAGGTATGTGTGGTCTTTCACATTTGAAGGCCGTGCTTTCCAGATGACATGGACTGGGTTAGAGCTATAAAACATTTATTTATTTTTTTAAATTAATAAATTATTTGAATCCTTGAGGTTCAGTAGGTTTCAGGTTTCTCTTTTGTTCTTTACGGTAGGCTGCCTTAAGTGTTTACAAAGTGTCTCGCTGTAATTCTAAAGTAAGCAGATTTTCATCTGTTTGTTATTCACGTTTCCTGAACATCTAGACACTTGATACTGTATCCTGAAATTAAATCGATTAAATGTATTTATTACTAATATTGACTCTTGTTTGGTTGATAAAATCTGCCCTGTTATGCCAGCCAATATGGAGAATGTTGTGTTTTTTAGTGATTCCATGATTACTGTAACTTAAACAAAATGTAAATAAATATAAATAAATAAAAAAACAAGCAAAAAAAGGCTACTTGGTAAGATGGATTCAGTTAAGGTCAGCCTGTAATTAAATGTTTTATTTATTTATTTTTAACCTTGAGCTTATAGATTAATAAAGTTGAAACATTCTACATGGAGAGAGAGCGAGTATATTTTAGTGGGTTGCTGTGCCACATTTATTCTTTAATTTCATTCTTAGCACTTCATTGTAAAATGTCTGGTTTGACTAATTAGAAAAGCTTTATCGATCATTATAAGGATTGACTTCAGCTGGTACAGTGAGAGGACTCCAGGATTAGGTGTTTCCTTTAGGACCCAGACTTTGCAAATCACTTCCTTTAAAGTTGCAGTGACCTTTTAGATTTTAAGGCTGAACTAGAATCACTAATATGTTTTTTTTTTTTTTTTTTTTTTTTTTTTTTTTACTCTGCTATTGCAATTCATCTGAAATCCAATGCTGTGTATGGTTTCTGTGGTTGTGTACTTTTATTTTGTTCCTTTTTGTCTTTTGTCCTTATTTGATCACATGTATTTGTTCTGATTCAAATATGATTTATCTGTGATTCATGTTGTCATGTTTATTTTGTTCTATTGACTTTGCCATTATTTTGTCTCAACTCTGTTATTTCTGAGTTTTCATAGGTTTTGTAAAGCAATCATGAGCTCCTGGAATATGTAAAGAATGATGAGAAAGGCACTGTATTAATGAAGAACCAAATTGAGAGAATATGTTACTTTAAATTGACTCCAGAGTGAGCAGAAGAATAAAGATGAGTTTTGGTTTGCTCATAAATTGACTTTTTCCATGACCAATTGTGAAAATGTTTAATTAAAACCTGTCACCGTATAGACTATTTGTCAATACAGTGCTTATTTAGCAGTGATTATGTGCACATACAAGTTCACAAATACCAGCATTCCCGAGTTGCCTGTCCTGTCACTTTTATTCAGTTTAAAAGACAATGGGTGACACGTGTTTAAGCCTTGAGGGTGACTGTAAATGAACATTTCAGATGTTGTGGTTTTGTTTTGTTTTTCTTAACATGCATGTCCTCACTATCATATTGTTTTTTGCTAAGTGCAGGTTGTTCTTTGCGAAGTGCAAATGAAAAAATATTATTATTATATATTTTTTTGTATATGCAAACTGTCTAGGGCTGAAGTCTTTATTATTGTGAATGCACATTCTGTATATTCTGGGTTGAAAACAGGAAAAAGTTTAAGGTTACCCTGAGAGAGAGAGAGAGAGAGAAATTATTCAAACTCTTTTAAGGAGGATGTCATAGTTTGGCCTAGTTGCATTTCCTTTTCAAAGTGTTCAGTGTAATGTGATGTTTCATTTAATCATCGAATTAGACCACTCCTGCAGTAATGCTGCACTAATTGTTAATGCAGAAATACATTTTTGGTGTAGGTTATGTTTAGGTCACTCGTGCCATTTAATGTAATTGCTGGCTGAAAATGAATGGCAAATATTGAGAGCATATTTACATGCAGTTCCATTAGACTCTGTTGCTCATCTACATTTCATCAATACAGCTGTTACATATGTGCATTTAAATTTTTCAGTATAACACTGATTTTGTCTTTTAAGAATCATAGAAATTAAATTATGCATGTCATGAAGGCATCTGATAGCGTTATATTCCTAACATAATGTCCATATGCTACAGCGTATTGTGTGTTGGTTGAGTTTTATAAAACTGTCTGTCATGAAGTTCTGAAATTAGAAATAAGACCATGATTTGCTTTTGTCCTTCTTTCTGTATCATAAATTTCTTGATAAGATTCGTTTTCGACTAAGGACAATGTTTTTGCTGCTTTATTTTGAACAAAATGTTAATGGTTACTTCAGTTGTGTAATATCTATTTTGCATATTAGAGGTTTTGACACAGAGGTGCCTACCAATTCACATGTGTGGATTAAATACAACAATATACTTTTGGCCGATCTTTAGTGCTTTTATATATATATATATATATATATAGCAGACCTAGAGTGAAGAAGGTATTTTCACTTGTTTGTTTTTTGGTTTTTTTTTCCCTCCTTCATATTTCTATGTTTAATCTTTCAACGTCCACTGGCCTGTCTTAAATCATTTTGGTTTTATGTGAAGGCAATATGATTCTGATCGTATCCTTTTGCCTGACACAACTTTGTGTCCTTGAAATTCTTCTTAATATCCACCGATCAGCCATAACATTAAAACCACTGACAGGTGAAGTGAATAACATTGATTATCTTGTTACAATGGCACCTGTCAAGGGGTGGAATATATTAGGTAGCATGTGAGCAGTCAGTTCTGGAAAAATGAGCAAGCGTAAGGATCCGAGCGACATTGACAAAGTCCAAATTGTGAACGTTCGAAGACCGTGTCAGAACATCTCTCAAACAGCAGGATTGGGGTGGGGGTGTTCCTGGTATGCAGTAATTAGTACTTACAAAAAGTGGTCCAAGAAAGGGCAATGGTGAACCGGAGACTGGGGCATGGGCGCATGGGGAGCGAAGACTGTCTGAGTGTACTGAGTGTAGCCTGTGTGGTCCAATCCCACAGAACAATTACTGGAGCACAAATTACTGAAAAAGATAATGCTGGCAGTGATGGAAAGGTGTCGGAACACACTGCGTTGGGTTAGCGTAGCCACAAACTATTACTCATTCTGACCCCGGTCCACCACCGAAGGTGTTTACAGTGAGTATATGAGCATCAGAATTGAACCATGGAGCAATGGGAGAAGGTGGCCTTGTAGGATAAATCACATTTGCTTTTACATCATTTGGACAGGCAGGTGTATGTGTGCTGCTTACCTGGGGGCACAGATGGCCCCAGGATGCACCAAGGGAAGAAGGCCAGCCAGCAGAGGCAGTGTGATGCTCTGGGGAATGTTCTGTTAGGAAACCTTGGGTCCTATTATTCATGTGGGTGTTTATTGGTACGTACCACCTACTTAACATTGTTTCAGACCAAGTACACCCCTTCTTAGCAGCGGTATTCCCTAATGACTGTAGATTCTTTCAGCAGGATAATGTGCCCTGCAACACTGCAAAAATTTTATGGTTGATGTGTATATGGTGTGTATATAGCACACACATTCTTGCCAATGCAGCGTGTGGTGTTTTCAATAACATTTGAATTACCCAGCTGGACCTGCGTTAATGTCAAGCAGATGCTCTTTGAATCCGTGCCTGTTCCCACAGTGTCTTCATTTTAAAATGCATGTCATGAACATTTGCATATCAGGCCAAACGTCAGATGTCTGGAGGAGGTCTGCTCTCCTTACTTTTCTTTCTCAGACTTTTTGTGAGCAGACCTAGTCATTTCCCTTCATTTGACTAAATATATAAATCTCTCAAGCCGCACTGCACCTTGTTCTGGAGCATAGCTCTCTGCCACATACATGGTTTGTTTATTTATAAACGAGCTTCCTTGTTCAATACCTTTCCACTTTATGGTGCAGAATCTCAGTATTGACATACCTGAACAAGCCAGGTATGGAGCATATTAGTACTGAGTTTGTTCAGCTCTTTGAAGATGTAGCATAGTCTGTTTATGGCTTTTGATTAAAATAAAATTGAGTGTTTGTGCTCCTATTTCATGGCCTGTTTCATGGCTTCCTGTTTTATGTAGATATTACATTTTTGTATTTTATTATCAGCAGCAGATCATCTTGTCAATGTTGGCAGAGTTGGAGAAACAATTTCTGTAACGATTTAAGAGTATACACGATCGGAGAGATGAGCATTCATATCATTTACAACAGTAATGAGTTGTTAGACTCATAACAAGCACTTTCTTCATGGCAGTAATGCATTTCATAGCGAAGTGTATTACCTGAACTCTATGGTTGCCATGTTTACTGATGAGATATTCTTTATGTGTAGAATAAATTATTTAGCTCTGTTCAAAATCTGAAATTAAATCTCTGATGCCATCCATGGCTGTAACACAGAACAGGAATCTTGACAGACGGAAAAATCAATCATACACTTATGTTGCAGTTGGCTTTTTAAACTTCATCTAATTAAGACTGATGGAAGTTTCTGTAAAGTTTTCTAAGACTGATTGAGATCTCATAAGTCGATTTGAACAGTTTGAGATTGATTTGAGTCAGATATTGTTCAAAATGGCCCACATTTATGTATGTGCTGTATGCCATTTAATGCTGCATGTGTGCAGTAAAAGAAACTAAGGACATTTTTAGATAAGTCTTCTGTTTTTCTTTGCTTTCTTTTCAGATTTTGTGCTGCTACAGCTTATTGTACACTCTGACCTCCTTTATTTATTCTCTGTCTCTAAATCTTATATGTATTCCTCGCATATACACTTGCATCTTTTATGAAACTTCTACAAAGAGTGATGTATTATGGTGAAGTGCTTTAAGTGCACTGTAGGTCAACCTTGTGAAAATCCTCCTGTCCTACTGATAAGCTTCCTTTTGCCTTAGACTGTGTACAAATAACATATAATCAAAATCCCATAGACTGTAAACATCTAAAGTAAGGAAAAGGGAAGGTCACATTACAGTGGCAGTCCTTATGCTTAAACCAAGCATGGTTTATTGAATTTTGAAATATTACTGTAAGCTGCTTTGTTTCAGGGTCGAGCTGCCTTTAGATCTGACACAGATTCACCGGGATTTATTTAACAGAAGCTCTTGATTAGATATCTTTTGAGGTGCTGCATGTCCATGTGTTTCAGCTCCCACATCCATTATGTGATTTAGTTAGTGCCTTGGAAACTGAAAATCAGACTGCTAATGTCGATTGCAGACTCTGGGTTCTGCCTTTACACAGATCTGAAGCCTGTTTGTTTTCTGTAGAGAGCACTGTTCAGCTCACCCCCCCCCCCCCTTTTTTTTTTCTTTTTTTTTTCTCTTCTCCATGCTTTTATCTCTCCACTTCTCGTCTAGCTTAGTGACCAGGGTGGTGTGAGGAGCTAATTAACTACTGTTTGATCCTGATGGAAGACATTATTTTGGCAGGAAAGCAGAGCATTTATTAGGCTATTTGGTATTTATTTAATATCTCTCTACCATCCTTTTCATAGTATGCAACATTTTGGGGCATTTATTTAGCTTTTGTTCTTATGAATTTGTGTTTTTAAAAATCCAGATTCATTTAAAATTCATTCAATCTAAGACCCTGAATACAATTCCTGGACATACGACTGATACATAGATTTGTCACGGATTAATCGCGTACAATGACAGCAAATCAGAGGTGGAACTGCCTCATAGTAGATCGGTGCAAACTGAAATTGTATAGCCCTGTCAATCATGACCTCGTCTGTAGAATTCAAAATATACGTGTGTTGTAAGAAAATGCGGCTTTTGTGCAAGAGTAAAAACCACCAATGGAAACAAAACACTAAGTAGATCATTGTTAATTTGTGAACCCTGGGTGGTGGGAATTTGTAGCGGTCCTAGAACAAAGTTACTTCAATTAAAGGTTAGGTTTCTCTCGTACATATGAGTGTGGGATTAGGCTAATAAACCACAATCATTTTCCTCCAGCAGTAATCCAGATCATTCTAGATCTAATGGTATCTGTGGGAAACACTGATTTATGTTATGTATCATAGCAGTGAGGATTTTTATTGTGTTTTCTGAAACATTACCAGCCAACCTAAATATACTGATGCATATTGTGTATAGTGAAAGTGTTTCTGCTATGTTTCCCACCTCTAATGGCTGACTTTAAATAGCAAGCCATACACATAAAGACGCAGGGACAAATCGCAAAGAAGACCCTTCACAAATAATTCACCACTTTGTATCATTCCATCTCTATCCTTTTATAGAGCCCCCTCCTCCTCCCAAATCCATCCAATAGCTGTGTCTGGGTTCCCCTTTTTTGTTTGTGCTTAGTATATGGGATGTTCTAGGAGACTGGGTTTAGACAGCAGTGTTGTATTTAAGGTGCCTAAGTGACTTGGAGAGTGGTTAGGAGTGCTGACTTTCAGAAGGATTTATCCTTCTGCGTTTCTGAACATCGTGTGTGTGTGTGTGTGTGTGTGTGTGTGTGTGTGTGTGTGTGTGTGTGTTTTCAATACTGATGTTACATTCTGATGACCAGCCATCTGTTGGCACACTCCCAGACAACACACACACTCACGGAAAATAAACGGAGAGAGTTTCACCATTACACTAATTGGCTCCATCTGAAATCAAACCTGAGGAAACCAACTAACCGGGAGGAATATTTGCTCTACACCTCCGAGATTAGTCACAGATGAGGTGTTTTTGTTTCAAACAACACCTTAGTGATCCTAAATTACTGTCGGCTTGCTTAAAATTACATGAAGGAAGAAATGCTTATTGGTCTTATTGACAGATTTTAGCATTTTGGCTGTTATTATTGTTCCTAATGTGTATGGCTGGGCAATATGACAATGTTATATACGTGTTGTGATAACTTGTCACAATTCCAAAATATAGTGGATGTGAATTACAGATTTTTATTTATTTATTTATTTTTTTATGTGCAGCACTACTGTATTGCTGTGAAATTGTTGGCAAACCTATATATTGTGATGCACATCATGTATCATAGAAATGTCTTTGAGAGTTGTGCTGTATAGTCATTATCACCGAACCCTGCTAATGAGTTTGCTGGCCTTTTGACTAACCATGTTAGATTGTTATAAGGTGAAAGTTTAATTTGCAAATTATATTGATTTAGGATCTCACAGCAGAGCTCTGTCTGTCTGTGTCTGTCAAGAGCTTCAATTATCTTTTCTATTCAATGATCTGTATGACTTTAATGTGGCATGGTTGTTGGTACCAAATGGGCTGGTTTGAGTATTTCATAAACTGCTGATCTCCTGGGAAGTTCTCACACAACACTCTAGAGTTTACACAGAATGGTGCAAAATACAAAAACCTCCTGTGACAGTAGGGTCTGAAACACCTTGTTGTTGAGAGAGGTTCAGAGGAGAATGTGAAGGCTGGTCTGAGCTGACCTGAAGTCTATAGTAACTCAAATAATCACTCTTTATAGCCACTGAGCAGCTGAGCCTCTCACACATCAGATCTTGAGATGGATGGGCTAACGGAAGATCACGTCAGGTTCTACTCATGTCAGCCAAGAACAATAATCTGAGGCTTTCATGGGCACAGACTTGCTGAAACTGAACAGTTGAAGACTGGAAAAATAATTTTTATTACCCCCCAATCCCCCCCTAATCTTCATCTAATCTGTCCAGTTTGGGTGAACCTCTGCCTCAGATTTCAATTCTGAGCTCTCCTGCTCACCACAGTTATTATATCCTTCCTGGCAGCTCGAATGAATCTTGCCATTTTTCTCTGACCTCTCTTACCAGCAAGGCATTTCCACCCACAGAACTGTCGCTCACACAGTTCTTTTTTTTTCTCTCCATTCTGTGTAAACACTAGAGACTGGTGTGTGTGTGTGTGTGTGTGTGTGAGAGAGAGAGAGAGAAATTCTCAGATCAACAGTTTATGAAATACTCAAACCAGCCCATCAGGCACCAACATCCATGCCACGATCAAAATCAGAGATCATGTTTTTCATTGTGATGTTCTATGTGAACGTTACCTGAATCTCTTTGAGCTGTATCTGCATGATTTTTTTGCATTGCGCTGCTGCCACATGATTGGCTGATTAGATAACTGCATTCATAAAGTGGACAACGAGTATGTATTGTAATCCGCATTTTAATGACTGTTTTCAATCATGCAAGTAATTATTCAAAGGAGATAAATACATATAAGCATATTTAAAGCAAGCAAAAAGTGAAATTTCTTAAGAAAAAATTGTGAATGAAATATTACTCTGGAATGTTCTTAAAGGTGGATGAACTGGAGGAAAAAACATAATGTTGGCTTCAAATGTGCAGCACTAGGCATATCACGGATTTCTGCTGGTCAGCATATCTGCATGACACCATCTTGCTCAATTATAATTTGCAATGTATTAAAATGTGCAAATGATATTACAGCCAATTTGCTTGTTCTGCGCACAAAGACATTCACCTAATGCATAATAACGCACTGTGAATGCATGTGTGTTTGATTAAGAGCAAAGATGCCGGAATTTATATTCCTTTGAGTAATATCTGTCCATCTTCCTAATTATGATGTGTAGTGTTGTGTGTGTGTGTGTGTGTGTGTGTGTGTGTGTGTGTGTGTGTGAGAGAATGAGCGTGAACAAGGGCCACTGTGATGCTCTGTCAGCTGGAACACCTACTGTGCATGTATGTGTCCCAGTCTTGCCTGCTCGTGAAACCCAGCTCATGAAACATGTACACCGATTGCACAAACAATGATTTTGTAATTTCATGCACCTTTTTTATATTTATTTTAAATGTAGTGTATTGACATAATTGCGCGCACACACACACGGCTTGTAATTGTTAACTGGACATTTAAATGTAACAAATGAAAACATTTCAACAGTAGGTGCCTTTATGCTAAAATATTTAATGAACAAAGATATGTTATTTTCTTTATATGCATGTGTTGATTTGTTGTGTGCAATGTATTGCAGTTATGGAGTCTGGAGAGAGATTGCCATCCTCCACCCACTCCCAGCCATCCATCAGCTCCTCTGCTCCACCTCCAGCTTCATCACCAACCATAACGAGTGATAGTGGTAAGCCGGTGCATGCACACACACACAAACACGTACACAAAAATTACAATAAAAAAAAAAAACAAGCCATGAACCTATATAGATTAGCGTAAAGAATCCCCACACCACTGAGCACACTAAGAATTCTTGAGCACAGGAGTGCAGCCGTGTCTTGAGTTTACACCATATCTACTCCATATCATAAGCCAGCTATCCATCCTGTCCAGGGTGTACCCCGCCTTGTGCCCGATGCTCCCTGGGATAGGCTCCAGGTTCCCCGTGACCCTGAAAAGGAGTAAGCGGTGGAAGATGGATGGATCATTCGCCACAATATAGAATTCCGTGCAACAGCTCCTAACCCTATGAGAGATTAGTGCATCTTGCTGGGTGTGTAGTGTATTATAAAAGTTTGAAAATAATGCCGAATTCAGTAAGAGTGTTGTAAAGAAATTTTGTGACTTTTTTAAAAATGTATTATTTTTTTATTTTGACTGTTTTGTCCAAATTAGGTTGAAAATGGCACAGGTTTACAGCACTTTTCTGTCCGCTATGACGAAACACATGCATGCTGTACCCAGAGCAACCAGAAAAAAAGACAACACATAATTTACAGCATTTTTGTCATATTTTAACAGCCTTTTCAGATAGTGTTTGAAACCTCATCTTGTTGATCTGTTTCTGGTAAATGGGTCTCTCCTTAATCAAGTGGATAGGAGCTTGGTTTTGGATGACCGAAAATAACCGCCCGGGAGTATTGCCAAGATGGGATGCCAAGTGGACAGACTATTAGAAGCACTTTGGGGACACTTGCAGTCATTTGTTCAGTTTTGTGAAAGATTAAACTGACTACACAGTAATAGTTTAAGGTTTAGACCAGTGTGTATTTAGCCAAGACACAAGTTGGAAGGTGCTCTGTTGTTTATTTAGATACAACACTTCAAAACAGGAGTGTATATAGTGTTCTTTTGCTGCCAGTAGCCTAATTCCTGTGTAGGAAACCTGAACCCAAAGCACACATGAGAAAGGTGTTTGACTTTGAGTTCGGGTTGGGCGATTAAAACGGTATCTGTATTTATCGACGGTACACGTTTATTGGTAACGATAGAAAAAATGTTCAGTATTACGCTCTATAAAAAGTAAACAAACATGAAGTTTGTTTGCATGAACAACCCTCAAGCGTGTGCTGATCCTGGATCATAAACAGCCTATCATATGCCTTAATAAGTGAGTGTGCTAGGAGTGATGAGCAAACTGCCAATAACACGTTGCGTATCTGTGGGGATCGGTTGCATCATCACCATGTGACGACAGCACACATGCGGAATTGAGTTCAGAGCCTGTCGAGGAGATCGTAAATAAAAGGGACGTTGGCTTGCCATTGTAACAGGGCCCCCCCCCGCCGCCCCCCAATCTGACCAACATCAGAACACCGCCGTGTGTAAGCTTTGTAAAAAAAAACAACAAAAAAAAAACAGCATCCTAGCCAAGTATGGGTACACAAGCTGTGAGCGACTTGTAGTGCACATGCGCAGCGCTCCACACATGTACAGTGTGTGTGACTCTGAACAGCAGGCAAGGAAGAAATCTGACATTTTGCTGCTTTTTGTGGTTTCTGTTAAAATGTTGCCTCTGGGGAGGACAGTGAGTGTCCTTGGAGCAGGAGCTCGGTTCGTCGGACGCGGACCTCAGCACAAGTATGCATTACAGTGGTAGTTTTATACGAGGCTAGGCTAACCATGCTAACAGGCTGAGCACAAACCAGTGCACCACGAGTCCCATTCTGCACTGTAATGTGATGTAGGTCTCCCTTAAAGCTTGCCTTTTACAGTGCATAAATTTTGTAACATTTTATTTATTAAGTTCAAGAGTTTCTTTAACTCTTGTATCTTATATGAAGATTAAATAAATGAGAATATATTTGTAAAATTCTATTTTGTTTTTGACTGTTAAAGCTAAAATTATTTGTTGTTTACCTTAATAAAGTGGGTAAATTCAAACCTACTGGTCTTTGTTTAAAAAAGATTCAAATGTATCGATATCGTTCGGTATCGATAATTACTAAGTTATATCGTGATATTTTTTTTTTGCTGTACCGCCCTGCCCTAATTTGAGTAAAATGCGATATGTGCAGGGGAGTGTAAATGCGAACATGCGCACAGGTTTTTTGTGTAAGAAATCTGTCGTGAGCGGGATTGATTATTGTACACAAACTTCCCATGGAATAAATTAACTACATAAGCACTGTGCTATGTTAATGATGTGTGTGCTGTTACAGCAGAGAGAGAAAGCCTCTAGCAGCCCCTGCTAACACATTTCTGACAGGTTGGTTGCAGAAGGAGAAGCTGCAGCTTTAATGAATGCCAACAATTAAAAAGCCCCTCTTTCTTTTCTCTCAACTGCTGACAACCTTTAGCTCCTGAGAGAGAGAGAGAATGAGGGAAACTGCTTTTCTCTCTGCAGCGATTGTCTAGTGGGTAGGCGAGTTACTATTGCACATAAGTATATGATTTTACGGTTTGATTTCCTAAGTTATAAAAAAGCATAATGCAAATGTTCTGTGATTTGTGACATTTATTCATGATAAGAACAGAAATAAGCTGTCTTTCCGTGCATTTCTGTGCATACACACTGGATGTGTGTGGGAGATCATTGTTTTTCACCCAGGCAGGGTGGTGATTAAAGCCGACAGTTCAGTGACACCTCTGAAGTCAGTCCAGAAGAAATAATGGAGATTGCTACTCATTTATCTGGTGGTTGCTTCCCCAAGGAGCACATTATAGAGCACATTATTTTACATCTGCTGAAGATTGTATGTGCTGGCTGTGTGTCTTTTGGTTGTTAATATGCTCAAATGCAATCAAGTTCTTCCACAATTGCTTTTTCTCATGACAAGCATAACCAGTTAATCAAAGGACATTTTAGTTTAGTTTATTGATTTGTGAAGCACATTTAAAACAACATATGTTGAAACCATAGTGCTGCACAAGAAATGTAAATCAGAATTGAACACATTAAAAGAGTAAACAAAAACCAAAGAAAAGGCCAATGAAAAAAATGCACACAATTAAAACACAAATAATACAAGTAAGTTTTCAAGGAGGATTTAAGCACAAAAACGTAAGCAATGTGGAGAGGAAGACCATTCCAAAGCCTAGGAGAAGCCACCGAGAAAGCTCAGTCACCATTAGCCTTAAAATGTGAGCAACTGTTTGAATTTATGCTGATTCCATCCATGCAAGTATCTTTTTTTATTACTCTCATGTGTTGTGTATTATAAGCAGATTAAAGTAGGTAAGAGTTAAAAATTAGCAAATATGGACACCCCCACCCACCCACCCCCGACTTTGCGAGGCTGACCACATGATCAAAAGCTAATGTGTTGACTGATTCTATATGACTGGGACAAAATAACACCCTTTATTCACTGGTGATACTACAGTGTCTGAACAAAGATAGCTAACTGTAGCTATGTATGTGGAAGTTAGAATTTAATTGTTCTGAGGCTAGAGATAATGATGACATTAATATTAAAAAGGTATATACTTATGCCATTGTGGCATGCTGAGGAGACTGGAGAGGAGGAGATGGATGTTGGCCTCCTCTGTATTCTCGTCTCTTCTTCTACTCTGCAATAGACATCAAGGCCCTTGGAGAGCTGGCTGATAAATATGCAGCTCATCAGAATGAGAATGAAAAGAGGATATTTTCCTGGTGTATATGTAACCTGGCATGAAGGCAGCTCAGCGCAGGGAGTCTTTTGTTTTGTTTTTCTTGAAGAGATTTTTTTCTATCAGCTTTTGTCTGTCGTCTTGTCAGTGCAGTAAAACTAGAGATTACACACACATTCCACTTTTGTGTGTGTGTGTGTGAGAGAGAGACCCATCTTCTTGGTGGCAGCTCGTGAAGGGAACAGTGGCTCTCTCCTTCCTTCCACAGTACTAGGGTCTTTTCCTTGGGCAAGAGAGAATAACCCTCGAGTCCCCCTTACAAGGGTTAAAGTTATCTAGATTTATACCTTTTGCACACACCTTTTCCATCTAGCTGTGCTAATACCATCCTTCATGTCTCTGTAAGGATCCAGAGTATATCATTCAAGTATATCATTTATGCCCTGATGCATAATCTGGTGGAATTCTGCTGCACTGTGCATCCCTGTTTTTGGGCTCCAAGGTGGGTGGGCAAAAAACTTCAAGTATGGCTTCAAAAGACTTCCAAAAAGCGATTTCTAGACTTGGGTACAGACTGCATCTTAGAGAATAGATGTTTACTCATGCCAAATAGTGAAGGGTCGACAAGGTTTATCCTCGAAGCAGTAACACCAGATATACTGATCACAAAACTTTCTCCATTTGGATATCACAGAAGGGTATCAAGGGTATCGCAGGAATAGCAAGAACTGTAGATGTGAAATTTACGATCTGGACAAATTCTAGTGGAATGCTATAAAAAGGCAAATGCAGAGAATTTACTATGAGCCACACTACTCGCTGGAATTCAGATAAAGACATCACCTCATCCAACATTAAACTACCGCAAAGGAGAGATCCGCACTAAAGAATTGGATGATGCAGTCGATGATGAAATTTTCTGTGGCTCAAACCCAAAGGAGTAATAAATGTGAAAAGAATTATAATGAAAAGAAAGGAACAAGTTATCAAATCTGGTGAAGACCAACATGAAGAGCTTCAAAAACCACCCAAATTCTATAATTGTACAGGAGACCATTCGGCTGCATCAAAAGAATGTCCTACATGGATTAAGGGGAGGGAACTACAGAGAATCAGATGCAAAAATATCAGTTACCCAGAGGCAAGAAGAATGGTAGACATTGGCCTTCCATTGTCAAGAAATCTGCGAATCCATGGAATGCCAGACAGACTTCACCTGTATGCACAAAGATAAACCTCAAAATGTTAACAGCAATAAATCTCTCCAAAGGATCAGGAATACAGGAACCCAAAGTGAATCCATCGCAATCAACTCTCCGACTAATCTGAACTCAACAGAAAACCAAACTTCAAATAGAAATACAAGAAGATTAAGTTGTTTGCAAGCAAAAGATGAAATGGCAAAGACAAAACAAACCAAAGATGTCGAAATGAAAGAAAAGGATAGTCTGAGTAGAAGTTCATCCCCGGAAGTAAAAATCAGGGGATATATTCCTATTTTTTACTACATGAGCATGGAAAACATTTTTATGCAATAGAACTGTTATGGACTCGGGGCAAATTTTGCACAGCTGCAACGCTTAGTTTCAGTTCTCAAAACAACTACCAGATTTTACCTTCTCTTTAAAAGGTTCACAATTTTAATTACTTTTGGTCCTACTAATAAACAGACATTTGGTGGCACAGCCATTTTAATCTGAAACGATGTGATTCATAGTCGCATCATTGTGAACAGTAATTTACAGGTAACAGCAGTGCGTTTAACCTTGCAGAGAACCATTACAGTATGTTCCATATACATACAACCAAACCTTACTGTTACACACAAGGACCTGGATGGCTTTGTAGCCCAACTTCCTTCTCCACATATACTTACGGCAGACTTTAATAGTCACAACACTCTATGGGGAAATACCCATTGTGACACTAAAGGAAAGAGGATTGAAGAATTCCTAGACAATCACGCCTTATGTGCCTTATGTGCCATGGACCGGTTTAATATCACACAATATTTTCACGGACCGGCCTTTAAGGTGTGGTGGATAAATACAACAAAATAAAATGATAGGAAACTGGGGTATTTTTAAAATATAATAATACACCTGAGTCCAATGTGAAATCGCAACTTTATTAGCAACGTCCTCGCAACATCCTCTCTCCCCCTAATGCTCTCTGGTCTCTAAGGTTTCAACGTATCACGTGACCGAGACAAGTGTCTTGACCTGTGTCAAGAGTGAGTCGTAGAAGGATGTAACGGAGAGAATCCGGTAATTTTTCAGATCCAGATAATAAATAAAACGGAAATAATGTAAGTTATTTATTCTTTCTGTGCGGCCCGGTACCAAAGGACCGGGGGTTGGGGACTGCTGTTCTAAATGATGGATCCAGCACGTACCTTCACCCAGGGCATGGAACATCAGCATTTGACCTAACAATTTGTGAACCTGAATTATTTTTAGACCTCTCATGGAAAGTATGGCGTGATCTTTGTGGTAGCAACCACTTTCCATTAATACTAACGCTAAAAGGAAAAGAAGATGCTCTAAAAATACCAAGATGACAGTTTAAAAAAAGTTTACTGGTATCATTTTCATACGCTTTTCTATGAAAGGTTTTATGAAGCATCTGAAGATGATGCAGACGCTATTAAACATTTCACCAGTACACTCATCTCCATCACAAATGATAACATTTCAAAAACATCCAAACACAAAAAATGCAAAAGGATGCCTTGATTTGATGTATGCAAGATGGCTATAAAAGAATGGAAGAAGGTTGAAAGACTATTCTTCAGAAGGCCAACAAGGGAAAATCTTGTTCAGGTTAAAATAAGTAGGGTACAAGCTCAAAGAATAATAAATGAAGCTAAAAGGAAAAGTTGGAGATAATTTGAATCTTGTCTGACATCAAGTACCCCAACAAAAAAGGTCTGGAATCTGATTTGCAGGATGAAGGGCAGGAATGATTGAGCTCAAATTCAGCATATCAAATATCAAGACACTATTCTAACTTCAAAACTTTTGAAAAGAACTTGCCTTAATACCTTCCTAGTTTTCTTAGTACAGGATGAAAGGTATAATTTTTTCGTGTAATAATAAGGAAACTTATCAGCTGTTTACAATGGAAGAATTGACACAAGAATAAACAGAGCACATGATACTGTAGTAGGACCCGATAATATCTACTACGAGTTTTAAAAAAATAATAAAAAATTGCTTCACATTGTACTGTCATTACTGCTCAAACTTTTTAACTCGATTTGGATATCAGGGAATGTTGCACTCTCTTGGAAAGAAGGATCATAATGACCCCAACAAATACTGCCCAATGACTCTGACAAGTTACTTGTGCAAAACCATGGAGAGAATGGATAATGAACATCTAGTATGGATCCTGGTATCACAACATCTCTTAAGTAAAGTTCAGTGTGGCTTCAGAAAAGGAAGAAGTACTGTTGATCAGCCTTGAAAGCTACGTATGAGATGCTTTCATCGGAAGAGAACATGTTGAGAAAGCGTATGACACTGTTCGGTATTTTAAAGGATTTGCATCAACTTGGTTTTAGAGGACACTTTAAAACAGAGTCCAGACAGACATTTTAAAGTCAGAGTAGGTAATACCCTATTTAACCCACATAAAAAAGAACTAGGAGCACCATAAGAAAACATTTTATCAGTTACATGTTTTAGTATCAAAATATACGGCCTTGCAAAAGCCATCGGAATGGATATCCATTAGTGTTTACTGTATGTGGATGACATTGGCATTTGCTACAGAGGCAAATATATGAGTAACATTTGAACAGACAATCCAGCTGACAATTAAAATGCAATCCTTAAAACCAGTGACACATGGTTTTCAATTTTCAAAGACGAACTGTTTGCATGCATTTTTGCCAGCTACGCCCCCTCCATCTTGATCCGGAGCTATTCACGGATGGGGAACACATCAGAGTGGTCAAGGAAACCAAATTCCTTGGAATAACTCTGTAAACTGAGTTTTATCCCTCGCACAATGATTTTAAAAGAGAAATGTCTTAAAGCCTTAAACATTTTAAAAGTTTTAGCTAAAACAAAATTGGGTGCAGAAAGTTCAGTTCTTTTTTAAATCTCTTCAGAAAACTAATTCGATCACGCCTGGATTATGGATTATTATGGATGTATAGTGTATGCATCAACCAGGAAATCGTATATCCAAGTCTTAGACACAGTGCATCATCAAGGCATACGACTGGCTTTAGGGGCCTTTAGAACAGCACCAACTCAAAAGTTTTTATGCAGAAGCAAATTAACTTTCTCTGGAGAACAGAAGACTCAAACTAGCCCTACAATATACAACAAAGCTGAAGACCAACAAAGAAAACCCAGCTTACCATCCTGATTTCTGAACCCGTTCTTCAAGCCTATACAAACAAAAACCAAGACGTATCCGACCTTTTGGATTACAGATCAAACTGCATTTACAAAATCTCAAAGTAGATGTGCGCATACTGGAATGGATACACTTCTGAATAATTCCCCCCTGGATCTTAAAAAATATATAAAAAATAATAATAATTTCAGACCGAAGAAGAAATAAAAAAATCTGAAACCAAATGACTTTCAAAAGCTCCTCTACATAAGAAAAATATATCCATCATGTACCCTTATATATACACGGATAAATCAAATCTGAAGACCATGTGTCCTCTGCATTCGTGATCAGTCACTAAAAAAAGGGAATGTCCATCTCCAACAACAGCTCAATTTTTATAGCCGAGGCAAACGCTATCATCTTAGCACTGGACTTCATAAAGAATATGGAATAGAAAAACGTTCTGATAACTACAGATTAAAAATCCTGTCTTCAAGCAATATCATCCCTAAAACATGATCACCCAACGCTCGTAAAGATTCTTTGCCAATTGCTGGATCTGGAGGCCCAAAATTTTAAATCTACTTCTGTTGGGAACCAGGACACTGTAAATTCTGAGAAATGAAGAAGCAGACACTGCTGCAAAAGATGCATTATCAGCGGATTTCAAAAAGTGTCCAATACCTCCTACTGACCTAAAACCCATAATAAACTCCTATATTAACAATAAATGGCAAACTGAGTATGACCAATGCACAAACTCCATGAAATCAGCCCTATAGTTGGCAAAAGAAATGTTTCTCTGTTTTCAAATCGCTGGAACCAGATGGTCTACACCCGCTGTCGAATAGGTCACTTCAGGATGACACACAAGTTCTTAATATTAGGAGAAGACTCACCAACATGTACCTTCTGCCAGAATCCATTATCCTTGAAATGTTTTATTAGACTGCACTGGTCTTAACCCTGTGAGAAACCTTTTTTTTTATTATTCAG
Source organism: Ameiurus melas (assembly GCA_012411365.1). Taxonomy (NCBI): domain Eukaryota; kingdom Metazoa; phylum Chordata; class Actinopteri; order Siluriformes; family Ictaluridae; genus Ameiurus; species Ameiurus melas. The sequence continues at coordinate 23,550,545 of CM022758.1, read as the reverse complement.
ACAACACAATGAGACAAATTTTTATCAAAGTGAAACCTAATACAATTTGAGTTTTTAAAAACCTTTTATAGAGTCCCTTAGACAATTCTCACCATGAAAATAGCCATAGAAGCTGGCATGATGTTTTAAAAAAAAACCCCAAAACAAACAAACATCTTCCACTCCAACCTTGGCTAACCATCTCTTTAATGGAGGTGGCTTTGTGCACAGGGGTATTGTCATGCTGGGACACGTTTGCTACCCTTTAGTTCCAGTGAAGAGAAATTGTAATGCTACAGCATACAAACACATCCAAGACAATTGTGGCAACAGTTTGGAGAATGTCCACGTGTGGGTGTGGTCAGGTGTTCACATACTTTTGGCCATATATTGTATGCTGGCGTTATTTTGTCAATTAGGATAATTTTTTTAAAGTGAATAAATAATCAAATAAATGGTTGCACTCTGAAATGCGAATAGATTCTCTTATGCCATTTTCCTCGTCCTCTGTATTGTACGGATCGTCATGTGCATGGCTGAGAACGTCAACTGTCATTTCACTCGCTGTTCAAACCCTCACTCACAAAACTGTCACAATATTTATGCATGGATACAGACAATTGTAGTTGTCTAGAGTGCAACTGTACTGATTATTGTTTTTGTTTGTTTGTTTATTTTAATTGGTGCTTGTATAGAATACATGCATTTTTTTCCATCCTATTGTTGCTATACTGGCTATTCATGTGTACCTCATTTTGTGTGTGGTTTTTTTGTTGTTGATTGTTTGTTTTTAATGTGGTTTATTCTGTGGTGTTCAAAGTATGTGTGCCTATTTGACCTGTTACTAATTAACACACTAAACACTCTGTTGCCTATCTGAGCTTTTAATCAATTCGCCCAGATAGTGTGACAAGACAATTAATAAATAATGTACAGTACACGCATTGTTTTGACTGTGATTTATATAATACTGTCTAATGGAGTGTAGATTTATATGGAGTCCTCTTTCTTGTTCTCTTCTGTTGTCTCTCTGCAGGACATCTGTTTCAGCTGGTTAGCGATCCAGGTTTTAGAACATCTTTCCCCATGTTGAGCCATCCTGCATTCAGGCTGTATGCTCCTCTGTCTGGATGCTCCGATTTCAGAGGTCTGGGGATTTTGGGATTTCAGGGAGGCTTAACGTCCCACCCACAACTTGGAATGTTTCCAGGTATGTTGCCAGACAGTTGAGTGCAAACGGTTACATATGCTGAGGACTAAATTGAGAAAGGGGGGGGGGGCACTCTTTTCTTAATGTGTTATAGCTCTGCTAACCTATATAGCTACCCATTGCCTTTATAACTGCTTTTGCTATCTTTTTCCTATCCTTTAATCTCCTTTGTAAAATCTCATCCCTATTCCTATTTCTGCCAGATTGATGGGAAAATCATTTACCATTCTTGTTGACGTATTTGTTATACAGTCTCTCCAGGATTTCGTGATTTTCCGTTCACAGAAATTAACACAATCAAGAAAACGGCGGAATATTCAGTCAGATTTGGGTTAAGACGCATCATGTGATGTCATCACAACGTGCATTCAGCCAAAGCCCTCTTCGATTCATATGCTTCAAACATGAGTACAGCTAAAATGTCTCATTTGCAAATAAAAATCACTGCGAAAGACAAACGTGCAAAACAATTTGGTGCAATTGCAATTTCCGTAGTTCAAGTAGTTTTCCGCAAAAAAGTTAATTCCATTACAAATGTAAATTTTTTATTTATTTATTTTTAAACGCTACAGGCATTTCAAGCATTTTTGGCTGTAACAATACCCAAAAATTAAGCGAAATACGTGCTTCTTATAGGTGTCATATGTTGCCTTCCTGAAATCTGGATACAGTGAGTGTCTTGACAAAACTTTGCTTTCTTTGTTGTGGTTCTTTTCCTTTTCATATCCAGAATATGTGGAAAATGTACATCCACATGTATCACCGTTTTCTGTATTTTCCATCGGGCCAGAGAGGACATTTATAGCAGGCTAACTGGTTGGGGTCAAGGCAATGCTTTGACCTCACCTTGCACACAATTGCAAACGTTTCTAAATATGACATGCTGTGCTCTCTCCTGTATGGGATTGGTGGGGGGATAGATTATTGCTGTGAAATATTGAGGATCTGAAAATTTTAGGGTTCACCCCAAAGAGCAAATTTGTTTATATTACGTTGGATTTGGTATTGTTTTGTTTTAACTATCCTTTTGGAAATTTTTATGGTGATGCTACTTGTTTGCCTGCTCCTTTAATTTCTTTCCCTGGCTTTTTTTTTTTTTTAATGATTTCGTTCTGAGTTGGTCTGAGTTTACTATATGCTTTAAGGTGAGTGGTAAAGAAAGTTGTTTTCACAGCTGGGTGGCATTTTGATGGCACTAACTGTTTCACATTTACATTTCTCACCAGTAATGGCCTGCAACAAAAGTAGATGGAATGTGCAGGTTGTCTGTCTAGGTTATTGCTTACTCTGTATTTACTCAAATATAATTTCTCTACTACTAAACAATTTAGACTGGTGGCGGGCGTCCGATGCACAGCTTCATGGGGCTGCTGCGCTCTTTCCTCCTCTCCTTGGCCTGCCTCCTCTGTTCACCCCTCCATCACTGAGCCAGTTACATACTCCCATGAAGAGTACACGGGGCTCTGCTAAAGGTAGTCTGGAGCTTAGGCGATTCTGTCAAGATTATTTATAATTTTTTTCAGTAAGATACATACTGTCTTGCTACCATGTAAGATAGTATAATTTTTGCAGTTTTGCTTGGGCAATTTATGGGGACCGTGCTCTTAGCAGTGAGCATGTTTATAAATCCTCTCCAGTCTAAGATATGAAATAAATGACATTGCCACCAGTGGCAATATACATCCACTTGCGGTGTCTAGAGTTTGATTTGAGATGACTGCAATTACATGGTATTTGCTGTTGTTTTTAAGCATCAGAGGATTTAAGCCGTTTCTAGCCCAAAAGCAAAAACAACATGCTGGTCTGTAGGTACGCTAAACCTGAAGTGCTTAAACAGTGTATTACCTCTACCAGAATAAAGACATGTAGAGATGTATAATGCAGTGTAGTGAAATTTATGTAATCCATATGGTCCATGTGTGCATTTGTCCATCATAAAGGGTTCAATGGTGCTGTCAGTGGCAATGGCAAAGCAAAATCTGCTTCCTCAGGAGCAAGCTCTACTTCCTCCTCACCCTCACCAGCTTATACAACCTCTGAACAGACCAATACTCTCAAATCAGGTCTGAACCCTCAGAACAAGACCACCAAAGCCATCCTCAATCTCTGCAAAACCGAACAGTCAGCCAGCAATCCTCCAAACTGGAGCAGGAAGCAGAAGATCAAGACTGATCAAGCCCAAGAGAAAGCCAGCTGCAAAGCAAAAGAGGTATGATCATACCGGATCCTGCAAACATTGTTATAATAACACAAAAATGCATACATGTTAATGTTCAGAAACTATAAGAATGTGTGTCTATTGAGAATGTGAACTTTAAGCCACATATAGTATATTGTGTTTGATGATTATACTCAATAAGATATGCATTGTGTATATAAATATTATTTTGATATAATAGCGTTAACGTGCTGCTCTAGTTACTGTTCTAGGCAGATATTGTTTTCATGGTCAGAAAAATCTGCAAGTACTTCTGTTTGTGGAGATCTCTGACAGGTTTGCTGGAAGCATGGTTCAGATTGATAGATATACATGTGTGTATGGAAAGGGAGAAACTGAATCGTGTATGTGTGCAGACTACATGATACGTCACTTCTTTCCATGACAGAAACTCTGTACAACAGTGCCAGAGATTTCCAGCAGCAGTGATAGCCAGTCAGGATCCAGTTCTGACAGCTCTAGTGACACACTCAGCAGTTTGGGCTCTGTAGACCTGGAGAATGAAGATGATGATGATGATGAGGATCTGAGTGTATGCAGTGTTGATTCTGGCTCTCAGAGAGGACAAAGAGTGAGCAGGAAGGTTAAGGTGTGTCATCCAAACTACTAATGATGTTGTATTGGCAACTTTTTGGATGGTCTTGGGTAATTAAATATGAGCAGGTTGCTGTTGGATGTTACCTGGAATCCACACCAGACCCTACAAATAAGCAACACACGTATAGTATAAAGGGACCTTCTATCTAAACCACAATGTGGATCAGTTCCATTCTATATATGCTACTGGCAAGAAAATCACAAAAGCACATTATGAAGGAAAAATTTAAGTGCTGAAGCAAGTTAATAGTCACCATTTAGTAACATACTGTAATTTACTTAAACTTGGGTTTAGTCTTAGATTTAATAAACTTTAGTCCGTGCAATTGTATTTTTTAACAAAACCTGACTGTAAAAGCACTACCAAACAAAAAAATGTGACCAGGAGCTAATGAGCTACTAGCATATTTGTGTATATTCCTATCCCCATGTTTGAGTAATGAGAATCATCACGTTTTGCACATCTGTAGCTACAACCTGTGAAATCATGAAGTAAATTCTGATTTTAAATACAATTTACAATTTCTTTAAAGCTGTAGTAAATGGATTTCAAAGGCCTTTGTTCTTCACACATACAATTAATAGATTGGGTAGTGCACACCAAATCTGCAACCCACAGAGTTGGTGTGAATAGAATCATCAGGTAAAACAAAAGCACACCTGTTCCTTGAGACAGAACCGCTAACAATGCTCAGTGTGCATGCTCGGGATTCTGTTAGAGAGACTATTGTAATAATTGGGTGAATCTTGTATGACCCATTCCTGTCGTTTCCCCATCAGAACTCCTCACAGATGGACCAAGCTAAAGGTTGCTTTTCTAATAGACCAGATATGTGCTCTATGGACCCTACACAAACCCAGGCAGCTCCATTACTCTTCCGCAGCTCAGAAACCAGAGGAGAGCACAACAAGCACACCAGTGTCATCCAGGCCACTGGAGTAGCAGGCAGCACCAAGGCTTTCTCCTTCCCTCCACAGCCCAACCGAGATGCCTTGTCCAAACCTTTGTGTCTCACCGTGTCTCCCAAACCTCTCTCTGTGTCCTCATCTCCAAAGCATCGCTCGGTCTCTGCACCTCCAAAGCCACTTTCTCATGCCCGCTGTCCAAAGCAATCAGCTCTCTCCTCTTCCCCCAACACCTCTAATATCACCTCCTCACCCAAACCTTCATCCTCAATGAAAGCCAGGCGTTCTCCAAACGAGTCCCTCCTGCACATCAGTGACTTTAATCAGCACAAGCAGGTAAAGGTCTGCCTCTCTCTCTCTCACTGCTTTACACTTTTATCCATCTCACTTTGACATTTCTAGCACTGGATTGCAGATCAGTATCAACATCTAAAATTATAATGAATGAGCACATGAGAAATGATACTGGCAATATTATAATGATGCACAACATGAGTATAAATTGAAGCAGACTGTGTATTCCCAAGGTCCTTCTGTGTAACTTACCATAACACCATGTTTTATTTATATTATTTTTCAGTTTATTCTTAAGTGCAACTTGGTTTGTGGAATGCAGCCTTGAAAAGGCCAGTGAATGTACATGTGTCAACACAAATGTGGTTCAGACATGCAGGTCAACCCTCCTCTGAAAATAACAAAAAAGCCAGTAGAATACAGACTAACCAGATTTTGATAATATTTTTACTTTTATTTTTATACCTTTTCTTTTTTTCTTTTTCATTTATTTTATTTTTGGCCCAAGTAAGATTTCTTACACAACAAATTTAGGGAAGGATGTTTTGCGGATGAGGGAGAAATTGGAAGACAACCTCAGGCTTGTACATGAGGCTGTATGCATTTCTCGGGTAAAACATAATAATAAAACATTTTTGTAATAATTTGGTGCATTTGTTCCAGTCTGTCAAGGCAGGGGGTGGTGGAATTTCATAGTGCAGGGTTAAAGTTATCCATCTTTCTTTTCCACAAAGAGGATGCTGGCTGATGCAGAAGGTGGTGACTGATGGATGAACCCCTGCCTTAGGGTCTCATTGATTTACTCCTACATAGCAGCAGCTTCCTTGCCAGATTAGAGCTGACTCAGAAGGGCGGCAGAGTAGCCCCTGGGAGGAGATCAGTGGCACAGTCCCATGAGCAATGGAGAGGAAGTCTTCTGGCTTAGCTCTTAAAGACCCTAGGCCAGGGTGTTGTACGCCTGAGGAATTTCATCCCCCACTGGGCCCTCTAGAACTACAGTGGAACTGGATCCACAAGCCTTGCATTTGTGTGACCAAACTACAATTTCTCAATAGGTCTAGGAAATGTATGGGTTGTGGATCTCCTGCCATGGTTATTCCAGAGCAGACTACTGTGGTAAGGAAAGGATATAAATACTAGGGTTTCATAATGGGCAGGTCGTAGGCCTGCTTGTGCCAGCAGGATTGCCTGCTAGTTTCTAGTCAGCTATCCTTGTAACCTTGGCAACATTATTTTCCCAATTACAAACATGTAGGTATCCAAATGGATGAGGAAATGCATTTTATTAAGAATTCACTGACTGTAAACACGGACAAAGAGAGTCATACCTGCCTCCCATGTGGCAAACTATTTAGATATGAAGATGTTACGAAGGTGGCATTTATACGGCGTATGCTGAGGGTGGTGATTGCAAGCATGTGCTAGTACTCCACAGAGTAATGGATCCATGCAGAACATAACTATTTTCAACATACACATACGTTGTGTAATACAGGACCACTTGTACAAGACAGGGTTGTTGAAAATAGCTAAAATTAGCTAGAAACTCAGCAAATACTGTTGCCAGTTAATATCCATGTCTGCCAGTGACTGTATTATTCTATTTGTTGAAATACTTCTATAATGTGGATTTTAAAAATATTCTGTACTTTGTCATTATTCCTGTGTCAGAATAAGTATAAATAGACATTTGAGAACAGATACGCTTGGTGTCTTTTGACGGAGCATTGTAATTGCAGCAAAGTTTACTGTCTTCGCAATCTTGGGTCTCATAATTATACAATAATGAACATGGCACAACGATATCATGCATTCATCAATTTTTTTTTAGATCAATTCATTTTTATTTTTGCAAGAATATGTAACTTAAGGGCACTAAGCCATTTAACATTATTCAACATATAATCATTTTGAAATTTTCCAAAGCATTAAATATGTATTTTTGGAGCACACAAAAAGTTTAATCTCAAAATTTAATCCCTTATACAGACAGTAGTTATTTTATTACATTTGTAGTTATGTTACCCTTTAAAATTTGTAATAAAAGAAACTTCTTTCTGGCACTGCTTCCATCATTTCCATTTAATAACATGAAGTAACATGAATTAGTTAAGGTACTTGCTCTGTTATTAAATATGTTGTTATGTACATTGTTTCCCCTCACAGGCAAAGGAACACCAAGAAGCAAGTAAATCCCTGAAGAAAAGTGTCACATCCTCACCTCAGTGTAGTCCTAAACTCAATTCCCCCAATCCTAAGCACTCCAATCTGTTTCTCACCTCCACCCTGCTGATGAACTCCCCTAATTTTAATGGAGTTGTTCAGAGTACTGAGCAGGATGCTCCCCTGGCACTTATTACTAAATCTCGATCTGACAGCTCTAAAACCCCAGATAAGCCTTTACTAGCAGCCACCAGTCCCTGCTTTAACAGCCCCATCAACCTGAGCACAGGAGCCAGACAGTCATACCCTGGACCTCCTGCATCAGACCAAGCCTCTACACAGCGAGAGTCCTGCAGGGTGAGCGCAAGGTCACTGCTCCCGGGAAAAATGTTCAGGGAAATGGAGTCTGACATTCCTAGCAGCAAAGACTCTGATGACTCGGGGGACTGTGAGGATGATGAAGAGGAAGATTTAAGTGACAGTCTGTCGGGTTAGTATAGTTACAACGTGCCACATTAGTGTGAATTTGTGTGTAGAAGCTGTATTGTTTTTGTAATCTGCTTTTAATATTGATTAGATTTTTAATAATGAACAATCACTTACAGTTCCTTAATTCTCTGTAGGCTCTGGCAGTACCCTGGACACAGACTCTGATAATGATGATGAGGATAGTAAGGATGAAGAAATGGATACTGACACAGAGAGCCACACAGAGAGCATGCCACTAAAACTCACTAAAAGTCCAAACCCTTTGGCAGACCCTTCTACTGCCAAGATCAGCAGCTCCAGTTCACTTAACCTGCAAATCCATAAACCTGCTAAGATTTTGCAAACTGTGAACAGATCTTGGGATCCGACCTATCCCAGCACCCCAGGCTCATCATGTGTGGTCACACCTCCAGGTGATAAAATACATTCAAAACAGCCTTCCTTAGAGTCGCAATAAAACACAGTCTTCTTAGATCTTAACCTGTTTTCATTTACCATAAAAAAAAATCTGGAAAAAACATGAAAATTAGATCATGCCTATATAAGAAAAGATATTACTTTGTGAGTTTGTGAGCTCTCATTACTGGTGGTTGTCTCCCGCTTTCAGCAAAAAGAAGAAGAGTGACCGATGAGCAGGCACTGCGTAGACCTCTCGAACATGGGTAAGAGATCCAGTCACAGTAAAAGTGCTATAATGCAAGCAAAAGATACACGTAACATATCAAGCATGTACACACAGTAAAAGAAAGTCGGTACTATGATCAAAAAGGTGTGTACTTGTTGGAGAAAATGAAAAGCCACGCTAAAGATATGAAAAATAGGCAGGGTGTAGTCTCGGCCTATGCTCCACTTTAGTCAGGCTCAGACTTGCTTGACTAAAGCCATGGCACCTGTCCAGAGGAGAAAAGAAGAAAGCACCACTGTTTCTGGCTTCTGCCCATCCTCCACCCATCCATCCGTGCTTCCTCCCATGATGGAGTCTGTTGGCACTCAGACACAGTGACCAAAGGTCTCTGGAGTGTTCCAGTGTGTGATTCACAGCTGGCCAAGCCTGCTGCATCTCATTTGAATAACTGGTCTGAGTCGTGCCAGGGTTCTGTTGTGAGTGAATCTGACACCTTTACTAAAACGGTCTATGCAGGTAGAACAAGACAAATTATTGTGATTACTTAGTGTGTATGCATGTGTCAATAGTGTCATGGGTACAGTTCTGAACCAATTCAATACTTTCTAGGTGGAAAAGAGAGACCCGCTTCAGGAATATATGTGGGCGTGTGCAGGGAGAAGTGGCCTACTACGCACCCTGTGGCAAAAAACTAAAAAAATGCCCAGATGTTATGAAGGTAAGAATCAGTCCTGCTGGAGAATGATTTGTTTACAGTTTCTGTCAGGGTTCCAATATCCTCAGTTATTCAGCTCACTTTATCTTGTGTAAAAACGTTCCAGTTTTATTTAGCAATAACGGCACATCTTGAAGTGTTTTCATCTTATACCGAGCAGTCTGTTATTATTTACAGTTTATGTGGAATTTCTTGGAGACACGCTATTTCCTGGTATCACTTATACTTATACTATAAGAGCTATAGATGGTCATTCCCTCAATAGCCCTCAATTCCCTCAATCTCTTTTTTTTTTTTTTCCTGTCTCCGTCTTAGAGTTAATAAGATACACACCTTTGTCCTGAAGCCTCTCCCATGGCAGAAAACATACTGACCATTACAAAGCACTGATACCTGAGACTCCTTCCATAAATGTTAAATAAACAACTCCTCACAGAAAGCTCCATCATATCACTGATTAGATTTTCACTTTGTTAAATAACTTTCTTTCTTTTTTCACTTATTAGGCTTGGATTATGTGGAGCATCTTCCATATAAATCCCTGTGAATGAGCTGTTACTATAGAAATAACAGAATGAATATAAACCTGTGATTTAAATTACAGCTTGCACTATTGTCAGAGCTGCTGCAGTAGAAAATAAATCAACACCTTATGGTCAATCAAATTCAACAGCACTGTGGTATAAACGGTGTTAAAGCTGGATATAGGATTTATATTATGTAATATTTATGTATGTACTAGTGCTTATAAATCCCATATTAAATATAAAGTACATTCGTAAACTATATTAACTACAGTAAGCTACATTTTATTACTAAATTTACTTTGATAATGTTTTCCTCATGCTCTCTCTCTCTCGCTCGCTCGCTCGCTCACTCGCTCTCTTTCTCTCTCTCTCGTACATTTGTAGTACTTAGCAAGAAATGGAATAAGTGAGATCACACGTGACCATTTTAGCTTCAGCGCTAAAATAAGGGTTGGCAACTTCTATGAAGCTCGAGAAGGACCAGAGGTGATTTACTGTTCATTTTATATTCATTGGTTCAGTCTTAATTGTTAATAGGGAATATTCGTTGCTCTTACTGCATGGGGAAATGTTGTGTTGTAATTTTTGTGTGAGAGAACACTTTTACAATTTTGACAGTTAAAAGTGAATTATGCAACATTTAGAAGAGTGTCTGAAGTAACAGAACAGGAAATGCAGCTTTCTGTAATAATATGAAACAATCACTTAACTGAACAGACCCCTTAAAGGTCAGGTTTTTCCTCCCATATTATAGCCTTTATTAACTATTATAATAGTATTATTTCCACTTCCTGTGTTAGGATTAGCTACCTATTCTTAATCACAAACAGTCTAAAAATTGCAGAGTTGATGAGATAGATCATGGAAAATGGAGATTAATATACAAAATGGTGTACAGTCCAGAATGCAGGTGGAGAAAAATTAAAGATTCTTGTCAAGTTCCATTGTTGGGGTTTGTATTTAAATTGTTGCTATGGTGATTTAAACACCTTTTCAAATGTCTGGTGGACTAGTTTTGTGTTAAATTTATTCATGTACCCCATCAGTAATTATAGAATGAATCGTTTGGAAAACAGCGTTGTTTCTATGCCACTGATGAGTGATTTGTGTTTTGTGGGCTGATTATGTCCTGCTGATTTTCAGGGTTTGCAGTGGTGCTTGCTGAAAGAGGACGAGGTTGTTCCCTGTATCTTGGCAATGGAGGCACATAGAGGTCATCCTAAGAGTCTGGAGCTCCAGCGTACTGATGCCTTCCATTCTCACCAAAGGAAAAGAAGACCACCTTGTATGGGTGAGACTGATGTGGCTAATGCTGCATTGATTAAACTACAACGGAAACTGGAGTCGCAGGGTAAGAGTACACCTCCTTCAGTTGCTCTTAGGATTGTGAATGGCATTCTGCTCACTCTAGAGCTTTAACATGATCGAATAAGGCTACTCAATCTGTAAGCTGCAAACACAGGATATTTGGAATATAACGTGTGTCTGTATTGTTTTAATATGAGCTGTACAAAATCCTCTGTAAAATAAATGTGGATATTGTGCAATTACAGCCATTGGTGAGGTTTCATTAAAACACATATTGTAAAGCTTATTAAGCAAAAGCTGTGTGCTTCCTGTATTTTTTGCTACTTGTTTGCCTTTTGGACATTATGTTGGGCAAAGTGCAAATGAACATTCACTCTAGACTTCCTGTTTTCTCTGGGTCAGAAACTGCACGGCAGGCTGCTCAGATAAAGATGATGCGAAAGCTGGAAAAAAGGGCTCTTGCACAAGCTGCTAAAGAGGCCAAAAGGCAAAAAGGTAAAGCCATTTGTTCACTGCACAGCTTGGATGCATTTTGTATTGATGGGTCTGTTAAGCATACAGTTTAGAAATCTGTATATACAGTATGTTTGCTTATAAAACCTGTGTTTGGCTACTTAGTTTTTAGTGATGAGAGAGATTCAGATGATCCTTCATGAGTCAGATGTCACCGCACATGTCACTCATTTCTAGATTTAAATCCAAACCACCTGCATTCTCTGAATTTACCCATGTTCATGTTCTGCAATTGTGACGAACTCTCACTATGACCGGGCGTGATTTATCAAAACCTCAAAGTCTAAATAAATTGCCAAATCCAGGGTTAAGGATCATGATGCATCATTTGAATCTCTCTGATCAGTAATAGCTAGAGAGCCCCACAGCTTAATCTGTAGCACAAAAACTAGGTCTAAGCATGTGTCGTGTGATTTCAGCCCTGCTGGTAGCAGAGGAGAAGCGCAAGCAGAAAGAGCAGCTGAAGATTCTAAAACAGCAGGTAGAGACTTCACTCAAGGTTTTTTTTTTTTTTTTTTTTTTTTTTCTTTCCCCTCACACTGATGTGCACACATCCTGCACAACACCTCTTCTCAGAAGAAACCCCACATTTCCACTTGTCCTGCTCTAGCAACATACAGGATAATTGTGGCAGATGTTATTAGTGGTACCTCGTTTCTATTCTGAGTATGTTTTGGGGGATTCACACACAACTAACAAATGAGATTTTATTTGGTGTATGTGTGTGCATATACATTCTGGGATTTATATCTATTTATATCAAACTCTAAAGTACCAAAATCGTAATTACTGTTTTTTAAAAACAGTTTTGAGAATGTATTAACATAGTAGAGGCCTAAATAAAGTTTTCAGCCACCTGATCTTGTTCTTCTTTTTGCACTCATTTTTTTTCCATGTTCACTCTCCATCTGTCCCTAACAGGAGAAGTTCAGGAGACTTGAACAAGTTCGTGTTGAGAAGGAGCTTCGAGCTCAGCAGATACTTGAGGTAAAAAGATCCACATCTGTAGTGAAGTTGAACTATGACTTAGATCAGAACTATAATGGCATGTTGCAAAAGAGACTAATCATAGAAATTATTATTTTATTTTTTTTAAAGGAAAACCTACAAAAGATGCCTTGTCAATACATCCCCTTGTATATTTTATTTTCTCAAGTTTTAACAAAACCATCATGTCCTTAAGCCACTGGGAGATTGATAGATAATTAGCAGACTTCCAATTCAACATAATACTTTTATTAAAAGTTTTAACTTGGTTCTCTTCAGAGAATGTTTTATTCTTTTTATACATAAAATAAAAAGCTATACCATTGAGGGATTTTAAAAGAAAATGCTCTTTCACTAGTTTCTGTTTCATGTTGTTGTTCAAAATATCCGTAATCTTTAAATGGTGAAATTAACCCTGGACTTATCCTAGACCAGAACCTGTAAAGTCAGCCGAGTGAAATTGAACAAGCTGAGAACTGTCTTTGGTTGCCCATAGTGTGAAGACCTAGCCACTTGTAAAGCAAGCAGTTACATATTTAAATCTAAATCTAATTACACGTTTTCTTTTATGCATCTCTTTAAATCTCCTTAGGTATTTTGTCATGTTCAAGTTAATGGAATTAAAGTATGATTAGCTTCTGACCTGGGGTACTTTGTAATATTAATCAGCCAAATCTACAGAAAGTTTGAATAGAGTTCAGTATCCTCACCCAGACAAAACAGGAAAACTTCAACCACAATGTTCAGATTGTGGTTGAACACTAGTAAAAATTAAAAAAAAAAATAAATTTTACACTGTTTTGTGAAATCTCTCACCATTCATCTGCATATTACATTCTCTGACTTACTAGTACGGCTGCAGCAAACTATTGTTTTACTGACTAATGTGTTTAATTTTTTGATATTTAGGTAATGCATTTTGCTAATGACACGAAACTTAAAAATTTGAAGATTCAGCTGAAGTATGTTCATCTTTCTCATTGCACTGATGGGCTACATGTTGGCAAAATTGCACAGGTTAAATTTGACGGGCCTTTTAAATACCTTAATTATTACATATTTTACTACTTTCGACTGTAAAATTGGGAAAACATCAAACGGCTTCCCAAAAACATTATGTAATATGAGGTTAATGTTAACAAGCAGGAGCAAAAAACAAGGTGCTTTCAGTTTAATGTTCCGGTATCGTTACATTCATATAAACTGGCTATTATATCACCATGCAAATGAGTGTTCTGTGTTTGGTCTAAACACACCTGACTCCTAGCGAGTAACCTATATTTTGCTGCCGATAGTCTGTTTCTTGTGTTCACTGAACGGAAAACCTCAATAGTATATTGTATTCTTGGAATTAGACCAAGTGAAGTCATTAGACAACGTTGGTACAAACAAATATTTATGAGAGACTAAACCAAACAAACAAAAAGTTACTTCAGTTACTTCAGTAGTATATTCCATTCTACCCAAAAATAAAGACTGCATTTTTTCCCCACCCTTAATGCACTTGTTTATGGTTGGTTAAGAAATCCACATGTTTTGTTGACTGTGTTGTAGCTCTACTCCTCAGTAAATAGTACTGAATAATAAAATATTGTCATGGTTGGTTTGTGGGGTCAGGTATTCAGAGGTACCATCTGTATTACTAGATTTGCTGTAAAATAAACCGCAAACACTGATGGCGGACTAGCACTTACTTTCAGCTATTTAGTTTGATGGATAAAAATCCTTGTTCTGTTTTTCAGGCAAAAAGGAAAAAGAAGGAGGAGGCTATCAATGCAAAAACACTAGAAGCTGAGAAACGAATGAAGGTGATATTCATTCATGACAGGTTCTTTGTGCTTGTATGTGTTGTTCTAATGAGCTCAGTTGGCCCATACTTGTGTGGCTTTACATCAGAGGTGTCCAATCCTATCCGGAAAGGGCCGGTGTGGGTGCAGGTTTTTATTCCAACCAAGCAGAAGCCACACCTGAGTCTATTGAAAGCCAAGATCAAGTGAATAAACAGGTGGAATCAGGTGTGGCTCCTGCTTGGTGAGAATGACAACCTGTACCCACACCGGCCCTTTGCGGATAAGATTGGACACCCCTGCTTTAGATGTATTTCTCAGATATGACAAGCAAACCTGTTCTAAACTAATAACAGCACTGACTCAGGTTCTGTATGTTTGAGTAACTCCTGTCTTTCCATTGTGCTACACTTGGACACACACTCACACATAGACACACAATCTGAAGCTGCCACACTGGGCCAGCCATGTTAACAAGGCATGTTTTTATATATTTAAATAGAAATCAGATTATTCTGTCTTGAGTTTGTCTTTAAACTTCTTGCTCAGACCTCATTTTGTGTGTGTGTGTGTGTGTGTGTGTTGATTTGTACGGTCTTTGATCAGGAAAAGGAACTGCGCAGACAACAGGCATTCATTCTGAAGCAACAGGTATGCAGTAACAGGTCTTTCAGCTTTCATCTGCTATAAAGGGCAACTTAATCAGAAACATTGCTCTGTCTCTCCCTTGGATATCTTCCATGTTTCAATGCTCATTCTTTTAATGTTCTTGTGGTATTTGGGGTACCGCCCACTTTGGGAACTTCTCATGAAGGTGGTTAAATGTCGTTTTTGTCTCTCTCTTAATTCTTTGCCAACTCTTTCTGGCAGGAATTGGAGAGGCATAGACTAGAAATGGTATGGGTATGTTTACTTTTGTACATCTCCCACTACGTTGTGACTTATTTGTGATGTGGTTGCCCATTGTAATGCGTAAGCAGGCTGCTGTCATGCCTACATTTCCTTTGCATGGCACTTATGTTACATACTGTACATTTTTCTGGCTGTGCCAGGGAGAGAGAAATAGTTTATATACTCTTGCAGAGTGACAAAGTAGTATTATCAGGACATAATTATTTTCACTGATCTGTAATTCATCCAAAACACTGATTTTTGCTTTTGTAAGCATTTTGTAGTAAAATAATGTGATACAGTTGTCCAAATGTAATCGGTACCTTAAGGACTTGCACTTTTAATTATTACTATTTTAGGTGAATTTTCCCAAAACGTCTGTTTTAACTGTTATCCACTTACAAGTCAAAAAGGTTTAAACCAGCTTTACTCATAAAATTACACAGCACTGACAAGTTTCGCATATCCACATAGAGAAATCTTGCTATCGAATCAGTTTAATGTCTGACTTGTTTGAGTGATGCATTTTGTTAAACAACTGGGAGGAAGGACACAGTACTTATTGTGAAGGATGCTCCCACATCTCCCTCCCTTGTTCAGCTGACTGTGCTCTAAAGGGCAGCATGTAGAAGCCTTCAGTTTAATGAATAACACTCGTCTGTACCAACGATGGTTTTTACGTTTTAGTGGAAGATGTTGAAATCTAATCAGAACTGACTTTGCATATTTGCTTTATTTTTACATCTTAGCAATACTGCCTCCATACACTGCACTGTATGTCTAGCATCTACCTGTTGCCATATTCTTTTTCATTTGTTACACTTGATTTAGCTTTCTTGTGCTTGAGCTAATCTAAAATGCCTCGTTTCATTTTCATTTATGTTTTGTACTTTATTGTTAAGGTCATGCCATACATGTATTTATGTCCATGCGTGTGGTAAATGGTGTGTTTGTGGTGTTGTAGGAGAGGGAGAGACGAAGGCAGCACACGATGCTGATAAAAGTCATGGAGGCTCGGAAGAGAGCTGAGGTGCGTCAGGAATTACACAGTGATTACTGTGTTTGTTGTGTAAATTCATCCTAAAGTAACACACTTTTCCATAAATGAGAAGTAGCATGCTTTTTTTTTTTTTTTTCTTCCCCGTTCAAGTGTTCACGCAGATAACACAATTAACCTTTGTCCTACACCTTTACCTCAGAGCTGTCTGCCACTCCGTCTGTCTCTCCGTCTCTCATTTCTAAAGTGTATGAACTGTGAATAAAAGTGTAAATGCATTCCTTGAGTAATTTCCAGTTCAAGTGCCAGGTTGAATAGTAATGAATTCTGGCAACAGACTATTCCCTCTTGTGTACTCTGGCTACAGGAACGAGCACGTCTGAAGCAGGAGAAGAGGGATGAGAAACGCCTAAACAAAGAGCGCAAACTGGAGCTCAGACGGCTGGAGCTAGAGATTGTTAAAGAGCTGAACAAACCCAATGAAGACCTGTGTCTCTCAGATCAGAAGGTATTTGTGCCATCATCATTCCCAAGTCACCATTTGTCCAAAAATGTACCAAATTTAGAAAATCTTGCCTTTGATTCTTCTTTTGCGTCCTCTATTACATTACCTGCTATATGTGTAGTGCAGTCCGGACGGGTCTGTGGGATTTGGTAGACCGCATTGCCATCTAGTGGCTCCAGAATATACTACACAGCTCAATAGATGACCTTTACATATAAGTTAATTGAATCTGGCAGTAGTTGCTAATTTTGCTTTTTTGAGGGGAAAGATGCCAGTGTGGAGCAAGCTGTGCATCAGTAGAAAGTTGCACATATTGTGGGTGACTTTTGAGCATGTGGGTGTACCTGATAAAAATAAATCCTCACCTTCTTTTCACCCAATCATCTCCTGTAGGCTCTGCCTGAGCTGTCACGGTTACCAGGTCTTCTGTTACCAGATAGCTGTTTTGGGGACTGCCTGATGGTGATGCAGTTCCTGCGCTGCTTTGGGAAAGTGCTGCATTTGGATCGCAGCACTAAGCTGCCCACCCTTCACATTCTGCAGGCGGGACTGCTCAATCTGAGCCCCAGTGTAGTTCAGCTGCAGGATCTGCTCATTGGTCTGCTCTCTGCTGCAGTATGTGATCCAGGCTTTCCACCAGGATCAATGGTGAGAAACACACCCAAACCTTCACTCATAAACGTGGTTCAGATCAAATGGTGCCCCCAAAACCATTGCCCCACACCAACAGTGGCAAAAGAACTGATGTTATTCTGTGTAATCATACTGGAGCCATCACATTATATAATGGAAGCATTGAAGAAGTAAATAGATCTTACTTTTAGGCTTGTGGAACAGAATAATGAAAACCCTTTAGTACAATGTGTTGTTGGCAATATTCCAGGGTATTAGTGCATGGGAGGTGGAGAAGGAGGTGGTTTATTGTACCTACTGCAGTAAGACAGGGCACCTGGTGAGCAGTGCCAGTGGAAAGAAAGCAGCAGGGTCTTTAAGAGAGTGTGTGTGTGTGTGTGTGTGTGTGTGTATATAAATATAAACCCTGTAAATATATATGCAATATATATGTAATATATATGTATATATATGTAAACCCTGGGAAGCTAAGGGCAATGTCAATTATACAGGTCTCCAAGCCATACACGATTAAATTGGGCACATCAGAAGACAGGCTGTGAGGCAATTTTTCTGCAGCAACATAATGACAAATCATGTTCTATACCATCAGGAAACTGGATATTCAACTATACATTGGATATGTCTGTTGATTATTTGGGGGGTGTTAGGAAATTGTTATGGTACATATTTAATCTTACAGTGCTGTAAGGGGTTGTTGTGTTTTTATTTTCTATGTCATTTTTTGTTTCCATTGTTAGATTGATCTTTATTTTGCCATATAATTTATCTTAGCTATGCATCATAAGACACTATTCCTCAACATGAACCCTGCCAAAAACCATTTGGGATCTTTCTGGAAATACTGAAGAACTCTTACCCAACATTCTAAGCTTTCATGAGAAGCTTTGAAAAAGTATTTTCTGTTGTCACTTTGTTCTGTATACTTTAATTTCTTTATTCTTTTCTGTATGTTGTATGGTAGGCTAAAACAGCTCTTGGTGAGCATGTTTCCAGTGTGGAGATAAACCAGGAGAACATGTCGGAGATTTTGCAGATCTACATGGCCACTCACTGCAGTCAGACGGAGCTCTCACCATTGGTAGAGAGTTTAAAGACCAAAGGCTTTCGGGCCCACACCCCCACTCAGAAAGCCTCCATGATGGCTTTCTTGGTCAACGAGCTGGCCAGCAGCAGGATTGTGGTTGCGTAAGCTCTTTAAAATACATCTCTCTTTTTCTCTCCCTCTCACTCTCTCTCACACACATACACACACACACACGTATCAAGAAAAGGAAAAAAAGGTTATTAACCTAATTACTGTGATTTGTACATTTTGAAAAAAAATCTTCTTTTTCTGCTCTGCAGGGAAATTGACAAAAGTATTGACCATATGACAAACTTACGGAGAGAAAAATGTGTCATTGAGAGTAGCCTTCGCAAGTAAGTATTACACTGGAGTAGTCTAGTTTTGATTCATTGAAGATATGGATTCAGTGTAAAATGACTGTCAGCTCACATGTAAGTCATTAGGATAAAATTGTGTGTGTAGACTTAGAGGCATCTATGCTAAGCGGACTGGGAAGCGTGATGGCAGTATAGGAGGTGAAGAGAATCTGGTTTTGGGAACACCTACAACTGGTCACAGACGCAAGAGAAAGGTTGGAGGAATTGAGGAAGACGACGATGAGGATGATGACAGTAATGACCAAGGGGAGGAGGATGAGGATGAAGAGGAAGATGGAGGGAAGAAACGCAAGAAAACTGACACATGTGAGGAAGAGGTATGTAGGAACATATTAGGCAAGTGGCTATGAAAACAAATGGAGAGTCAAAAAGTCTCATCCTTCACCGTAACAATGGTTTCCACATAAATATTTATGTAATCATTGGCTTGGTAAATATTAGACTTCTATCTGGTTCATATGAATAGCTGTTTGCTTTTTTCAGGATGATGAGGATCAAACAGCAAGTGTGGAAGAGCTAGAGAAACAGATAGAGAAATTAACCAAGGTAAACGCATATATAAACAAATAAGTGGTGAAGGTGTTCTTGTTGTTATTATGATTATTATTATAGTGGGATTCATTTGAGGTGATGGTAAAGGATGCACTGCATAACTTTTATTATTTTATCATTTCAATTGTAGCAACAGCTGCTTATCCGCCGTAAGCTGTTCGAGTCCTCACACTCCCTACAATCAATGATGTTAGGGCAGGATCGCTATAAGAGGCGCTACTGGGCCCTTCCTCAGTGTGGAGGGGTGTTTGTTGAGAGTACAGTGAGTAGAGAGGGTAAGAATAACTTTTATTCTGAATGTCACTTCATCTAAAACACACAATGGCAACTAAAATAGATATATTTTATTCAACACTATAGTATTAATATTACTTGCACGTATTGTAACTATTGCAGATCCTTATGTATGAGGTGAAATGATGACTGGGGTTTTGTCTTTTGTTTGTTTTTTCAGATTCACAAGGGGTTAAGCAGGAGGGGTGCTCAAGGGTACAGCGTGCTCAAGGGATTTCAGTGAAAGAGGAACCCACAGAGGTACCTGCTAAGAAACCACAGGCAGAGCTTGAAAATTCCTGTCTGGATCTACACCAGGAGAATGGCTCGTTCAATCTGTTCCTGCAGAAGCCAAGTTCTTTTTCAAAGCTCAGCAAAATGCTAGAGGTCGCAAAGAAGTCCGGCAGTGATCTTCAAGGTGCCATTTCCACTGTTCCCCACTTATATACGAACACTTCAACAATGTTACCCAACAGCCTCTCTACTAAATTAAACCAGGAAGTTAAATCTGAGGTCAGCACTCTTCTACTAAGCCCTGTCCTCGCTGTCAACCAGCAACATCATCTACATAGTGACCAACTCTATAGGACTCTGGCAGAGAAACGTGCTCACTGGTTCAGCCTGCTGCCACGTTCACCATGTGATGAGTTCTCTTTGACAACCAGTTCTACAAATCCATCATCCTGCAGTGCCAAAGCCACATCACCTGCCACCAGTAACAGCATGGCCCAGTCCACCTCCGCTTTCTCCTCCGGCAACAGCCAGAACATCACCTCTTCTGTCAGCCCTTCTGCTACTGCAGCAGTCAGTAACTTTTTAATAGAAGGACTTCAGGTATGTGTGCTGTTTTTTTTAACCCTACATTCACACAAGCAAATGACAGTTACAGCAACAAAAGAGAAAGGAGAGAGAATGAGAATTAAGAGATTTTCTCAATTCATTATGTATGTATGTACAGGTACATCAAAAAATTTTAATATTGTGGAAAAGTTCTTTTTTTTTTTCCTGTAATTTTATTCAGAACTTGGAACTTTAATATATTCTAGATTAATTACAAACAAAGCGAAATATTTCAAGGTTTTCTTTGTTTTCATCTTGATTATGGCTTACAGCTCATGATGCTCACAAATCCAGTATCTTTAA
This sequence comes from Ameiurus melas, assembly GCA_012411365.1. Lineage (NCBI taxonomy): Eukaryota > Metazoa > Chordata > Actinopteri > Siluriformes > Ictaluridae > Ameiurus > Ameiurus melas. The sequence continues at coordinate 23,529,787 of CM022758.1, read as the reverse complement.
ATATTAGAATTTATAATACAGAAATTTCGACCTTCTGAAAAGTATGTTAATTTATGTACTCTGTAATTGGTCGGAGCTCCTTTTGCATGAATTACTGCATAAATGCGTTGTGGCACGGAAGCAATCAGCCTGTGGCACCCCTGAGGTGTTCTGGAAGTCCAGGTTTCTTTGATAGCGGCCTTCAGCTCGTCTGTATCGTTGGGTCTGTTGTCGCTCATAGATTCTCCATGGGGTTCAGGTCAGGCGAGTTGGCTGGCCAATCAAGCACAGTAACACCATGGTCTGAAAACCAGTTACTAGTAGTTTTGGCACTGTGGGCAGGTGCCAAGTCCTGCTGGAAAAGGAAATCCGCATCGCCATAAAGCTCGTCAGCAGATGGAAGCATGAAGTGTTCTAAACTCTCCTGGTAGACGCTGCATTGACTTGAGAGAACACAGTGGACCAACACCAGCAGATGACATGGCACCCCAAATCAACAGTGACTGTGGAAACTACACACTGGACTTCAAGGAACTTGGATTCTGTTCCTCTCCACTCTTCCTCCAGACTCTGGGACCTTGATTTCCAAATGAAATGCAACATTTACTTTCATCTTCCCCATGATTGTGGTTGTGTGTACTGAACCAGACTGAGAGAGTAAAGGCTCAGGAAAACTTTGCAGGTGTTTTGAGTTAAATAACAGATTAGAGCTCTTCTCAGGTCGATATTTCTGTATTATAAATTCTTTATTCTAATATTTTGAGATACTGGATTTTTGATTTCCATGAGCTGTAAGCCGTGAAAAACAAAAAAAAGGCTTGAAATGTTTCATATATTCTACATTTGATACACGTAAAGTGAAAGTTTCACTTTTTGAATTAAATTACGTAAAAAAAATTAACTACTTTATTGAGATGTGTATGAATGAATGATTATTTGTGTTTTGCTTTGGTTTCCTAAAATGTGACTTAATTGAATTGTTGGATTGGGAAACTGTGAACTGCCATTTGCAAGTGTATTACTTTTTATTTGCAGATGAAGCACATGATGGGCCTGCCATTTCCTCTCTGGCAACCTGAAGTAATCAGTCCAAATATGACCTTCAAGGGCATGTCCATATGCTCCACATTAGGGGACCCCCTAATGACCCCCATTGTGGACACCAGTAAGAATGAGTCCCCAGTACCATCGGGTGAGAGAGCCCCTGCTCTAGAAATGGCCAAAAACCAGGACTTTCCCTCCCCACAGCTTATTCCAAAAGGTAGGGCAGCACTACTGGTAACTGTTTTATATTCCTGTGATAGTTACCGATTTTGCTTCTGTGGTTTGGATGCTAGCTTGTATGTACCATATGTGTATGTTGTAGAGATGCACACTGGGTGGTGGAAGGTGTCTAGCAATGAGGAGTTAAGCCGTATAGTGAGTGCCTGTCACCCTCGTGGGATCAGAGAGAGAGTCCTACAGAAACAAATCCAGAAGCACATGGAGCACCTCACTCAAGTCTGTGCCAAGAACAAAGATGGTAGACCCTACACCTCACTGATAATTAAAGCTGTGCACTGTAATCTTTAAAAGAGTTTCTAGACCTCCTAATAATATTTTTCATAATTTCAAAAACACCTAAAACTGGCATTTGCTCCATTACTATGCAGTGGATTTGGCTAGTTTGATTATTCTGTTTGTTTCTTCCAAATTGTTCCTTTAACTAATCTGCTATCTAAACAATTTACAGCTGATATATGATCATTTAGTTTCCATCTCCATGAAGCAGCTTGTGTTTTAAAAAAAAAAAAAAAAAACTCACTTTTTTTGGGCGATTTGTAGACTAACCAGTGTTTCATCTCTGTATGTGTACAGCTGCTGTGATTGATGTACGTGAGTTGGAGCAGAGCCAGGTGTGTGTGGAGACTGTGCAGAGATGGTGTGTTGAGGAGCATGCCATGGATGTAGACATTGCTGTGCTGAAACAGGTGGAAGAGCTGGAACGCAGAGTCACCTCTGCCAGCCTCCAGGTCAAAGTAAGTGTTTTTTTGCTGCTTCTACCAATTCATATAGACACTGATGCAAAAGTACATTTTCCAATATTTTCTGTTGATCAGGACTGGAAGCCGACAGAGCCGCAGTCGGAGAGGGAAGACCTGCTCTATTACGAGCACAAGGCTGTGGGCAAAAATGAATGCACAGACATTGTGCGACGCACAAATAATCCACTGGACATAGCGGTGGCGCACCTGTTCGAGCTGGAGCGGAACATTGAGAGAAGGTACCTGAGGAGTCCCTTAAGCACCACCATCCCGATCACTCTGGATAACCGGGGTATGGTTAGCATAACGGCTCCCGCAACAACAGCTGGTGCCGAGTGTGATGGGTAGGTCATCCCCGAGATCCTGTCGCTAAAGCGGCGGTCACACTAGGCTTTAAACATTCATATTTTTGTCAGACGCCGCTGCGAGCATGGGCGGGAACAGGATATGACACCAACAAATTTCTGGGCACAGCAGTAAAATGTCGGTCAATATTTGAAGCAATTAAAAAATAATTTTATGTTTCCATCTGTTCCTGTTTTCAACACCACAAACCAGGCAGACTCTCTAAGTTGTTTTTCCAGTTTCAAAGCTGGGTTGTAAAGTACAGGATAGCTCGATACCGCTAAAATTAGCACTTCCATTTTTTAAATGTAATTATTTTTAATAAAAAGGTCATTCGGTGACGTCGAGATCATCTATTGGTCACACCTCTTCACGTGATACGATTACGCAGGTCAGAGCTCACCAAATTTGAACCTTCCTCATGCAGCGTAGTATGAAAATTCTATGCATGATCTTGGATTTCCGGTCTGCCGTTTTCAGATGCGTTTGAATGGAAGTCAGTGGAGCACAAAAGCCTAGTGTGACTGCCGCTTTATGCTGCCTGGTCTTCCTTCTTCCACCTGTCACCTTCTCTCCTCTCGTTTCTCTGAGAATATGACTTGCAGTTGCACTATGATATAAGTCTTAATATAATGACTTATGCATTATATTTGCTTGCATCACATGAAATAATGTAAACTTGGTTGATAATAATCATCAACATCTTTGCATTATACAAACTCATTGGCTCTCTGCACTTCATGCACTAGATTTCTGACAGGGAAATGGCATTTACAAACATTTTAACAATAAGAAGCTATTCAGAGCAGGATATACTCACTGGAATTAATAAAAAATAAGTTGTGTGGTTCATGGCATCCTGTGTTCAGAAGAGCACCACACAAATACAATGATTGTTAGTAATATCTAACGTAATGTTTTTCTGGGTTAAAAATTAATATGCGAACATTATAATACAAAGCTCAAGAATGCCCTATGATTGGTCTTTGGACAGTCAAACGGTTCTTTGCTGTAAGAATACATGGTTCTTGGCCACAATGAGTGATTTAAAATGTCCAGGTATTTGGCTATGCTTTCAAGACTTAGCTGGGATATTCAATTTTCCAGTTACATTATCATGACATTATAATGATACAGAAATTTGAAAATGTTGCACCTTTATATGTCTTTGGTGGCATTTTAGCTAGTAAGTCAGTGTGTCATGTTTGGCAAAATGTAAAGGAACCCTCATCCCTTAAACAGAACTGAAACTAAATAGAAGGTACAGGTCCAAGATATCAATATTGTGGCTACTAAATAACACTATGCAATCAGTAATTCTCACACACACACACACACACACACACACAGTAACATAGACAAAACAGCACAAACCACCGATGAACTATCTTGTGGTTACCTCTGTTGTGCACTTCTGCAAATGTAATATGTTGCTGGCCCAAAAGGACCAGGTGTGCCTACAAATACTGTTTTGCCTACAAATAAGTAAATGCACACACCGTTTCCTTTTGTGAACACCTTTTTCCTTTTCTCATACAGAGTTGGAGAAGACTTGGCCCCAGGGATGAAGCTGTGGAGGAAAGCACTGCGTGAAGTGCGTAGCAGTGCCCAGCTTTCACTCTGCCTACAGCAGTTACAGCGCTCTATTGCATGGGAGAGATCCGTCATGAAAGTGGTGAGGAAGATACATATACACTGGAACGGACCACAGTGGTATTAATTTATTCCAGTTGGCAATTATTCCTATCTAAAGAATAGATAAGAGCAATTATGGCAGTCATAATGAGGATTTATGAAAGGCAGGAGGAGCTGTGCTTTGTTCCCCTGATAATGCTGAGTGTCAGTGCTGTGTTGTGTTGCTGTCAGTACTGCCAGTTATGCCAGAAAGGGGACAATGAAGAGCTGCTGCTGTTGTGTGATGGCTGTGATAAAGGATGCCACACTTACTGTCATAATGCCCAAATCACTACAATCCCTGAGGGAGATTGGTTCTGCCCTGACTGTGTAGCCAATGTTAGGGAATCTGTCCTTTGAGTTAAAATAATAACAGCAACAACAACAAAAAATGTACAAAAAAAAAATTCTAACATTTTGACCTCATCGTTAATGTGATGCATGACAGGAGGTTCATTTTACACAGAGTTACACAAAATGTTCACTGCTTGTGACCTGAACCACAAACTTAATGTTTTCAGCAATGTGTTCTTCTTTCCAAAAGACATCTGTGCACCTTATGGTTTTTTTTTCTTCTCCATTTTAATATAATTGTCTATCTTCCCACCTCACACTTTCTCTGCAGGCAAGTGACTCGCCTCAGAAGAGTAAGAAGCAGGCCAGTCGGAACAGTGGAGGGGGCGAAAAACTGTCTGGAGGCAAACGCAGCAAGAAAGCCTGTGTGACAGGAGAGGACTCTGAGAACGATACAGCCAGCACCAGTGCCAGCAGCACACCCAAGAAAGGAGGAAAGGAAACAAGAAAGAGAAAAATGGAGGACAACCTTTGCACAAACAACACTAAGCAGGAGAGCGCAACACAAGTTACAAATTATAAAATAACCCAAGACAACAGTAAAGACCTGGAGCTCTGCAGGTATCAGATACTTCACACAAAGTGTACACACATGGGTAGTATACAATGGTGCTTGAAAGTTTGTGAAACCTTTTAGAATTTTCTATATTTCTGCATTAATATGACCTAAAACAGAGTCCGAGATTCAATTTGTGAACAGATGTCCTGACATTTTCCTTTATAAGTCACTGGTATACTTCAGGTGTCATTGTTCTATCAACTATAGCAAGTTGTCCTGACCCAGATGCAGCAAAACAGACCCAATCGATGATACTACCACCACCATGTTTCACAGATGAGATAAGGTTCTTATGCTGGAATGCAGTGTTTTCCTTTCTCCAAACATAACGCTTCTCATATAAACCAAAAATTACATTTGCCCACAAATGATCTTTAGCAAATGCAGATAGGCAGCAATGTTTCTTTTTTTGGGGAGGGTTTTTTTTTTTTTTTTTGCTTTTGTTTTTTAAGACCAGTTACTTTCTCCTTGCAACCCTGCCATGCACAGCATTGTTGTTCAGGTATCCTCCTGATGGTGGACTCAAACATTAACAGTAGCCAATGTGAGATAGGTCTGTAGTTGCTAAGAAGTAACTATTACACGTCTTGCTCTTGGAGCGATCTTTGTTGGTCAAACACTCCTGGTGAGTGTAGCACTGGTCTTGAATTTCCTCCATTTGTACACAGTCTGTCTGACTGTGGATTGGTGGAGTCCAAACTCTTTAGAAATGGTTTTCAATCTTTTTCAGCCTGATAAACTCCAGGATGCACTTCCACAAACATATGTTGTGAAGGTCAGACTTTTGATAGATCCCTGCTATTTAATAAAAATAAATAAAACACTCACATCTGATCATTATCTCATTGATTGAAAACACCTGACTCTAATTTCACCTTCAAATTAAACTCCTAATCCTAGTGAGTCACATACTTTTGTCACTCACAGATATGTAATATTGGGAACATTTTCCTTAGTAAATAAATGACCAAGTATAATACAGTGTTTTTGTCTCATTTGCTTAATTGGGTTCTCGTTGTCTACTTTCAGGATTTGTTTTGTGATGTTTTAGGTCACGTTTATGCAGAAATATAGAAAATTCACAAACTTGCAACCACCACTGTATCAGCTACTGTTTATATATACTAATCAGGTTTTTGTTTATATACAGCACTTGGGTCAACAGACATTGTTTTAAATGTGCTGTATAAATATAATTTACTTACATTATATAATTGAGAACATTTCTTGGTTAGATTTTATTTATTTGGTATTCTAAAAGTGCATGTGTGCATTATTATTGTGCAGATTGCTTTTGGCAGAGCTGCAAACTCATCAGGATGCTTGGCCGTTTATGACACCTGTCAATCCTAAATCAGTCCCTGGATACCGCAAAGTCATCAAGAAACCCATGGATTTCTCCACCATTCGGGAGAAACTTTCCAACAGCCAGTATGTATCTCTGCACAAACAACAGCTTTACTAAACATGAAAAGTAATACACGTGCGTGGTGGCCTGGGAAAAACCTTAAAATCATGAGATTTGTGTATACAGTATCTCACAAAAGTAAGTACACCCCTCACATTTTTGTAAATATTTGATTTTATCTTTTCATGTGACAACACTGCAGAAATGACACTTGGCTACAATGTAAAGTAGTGAGTGTGCAGCTTGTGTAACAGTGTGAATTTGCTGTTCCCTCAAAATAACTCAACACACAGCCATTAATGTCTAAACCGCTGGCAACAAAAGTGAGTACACCCCTAAGTGAAAATGTCTAAATTGGGCCCAGAGTGTCCAATATTTTGTGTGGCCACCATTATTTTCCTGCCTTAACCCTCTTGGGCATGGAGTTCACCAGAGCTTCACAGGTGGCCACTGGAGTCCTCTTCCACTCCTCCATGACGATTTAGTTGGTGAATGTTGGAGACCTTGTGCTCCTCCACCTTCCGTTTGAGGATGCCTCACAGATGCTCAATAGGATTTACGACTGGAGATATGTTTGGTCAGTCCATCACCTTCACCCTCAGCTTCTTTAGCAAGGCAGTGATCGTGTTGGAGGTGTGTTTGGGGTCGTTATCATGCTGGAATTCTGCATACTGATCATGCTCTGCTTCAGAATGTCACAGAGTACATTTTGGCATTCATGGTTCCCTCCATGAACTGTAGCTCCCCAGTGCCGGCAGTACTCACGCAGCCCCAGACCATGACACTCCCTCCACCATGCTTGACTGTAGGCAAGACAGACTTGTCTTTGTACTCCTCACCTGGTTGCCGCCACACACACTTGACATCATCTGAAGTTTATCTTGGTCTCATCAGACCACAGGACATGGTTCCAGTAATCCATGTCCTTAGTCTTCTTGTCTTCAGCAAACTGTTTGCACGCTTTCTTGTGCATCATCATTAGAAGAGTCTTCCTTCTGGGACGACAGCCATGCAGACCAATTTGATGCAGTGTGCAGCGTATGGTCTGAGCACTGACAGCCTGACCCCTTACCCCTTCAACCTCTGCAGCAATGCTGGCGGCATTCATACGTCTATATCCCAAAGACAACCTCTGGATATGATGCTGAGCACGTGCACTCAACTTCTTTGGTCGACCATGGCGAGGCCTGTTCTGAGTGGAACCTGTCCTGTTAAACCGCTGTATTTTCTTGGCCACCGTGCTGCAGCTCAGTGTCCGGGTCTTGGAAATCTTCTTATAGCCTAGGACATCTAGAGCAACAATTCTTTTTTTCAGATCCCCAGGGACTTCTTTGCTATGAGGTGCCATGTTAAACTTCCAGTGACCAGTATGAGGGTTAAGACCTTGTAACACTAACAAGTCACATGAAACCGGGGAGGGAAAATGGTTAATTGGGCCCAATTTGGACATGTTCACTTATAGGGGTGTACTCACTTTTGTTGCCAGCGGTTTAGACATTAATGGCTGTGTGTTGAGTTATTTTGAGGGGACAGCAAATTTACACTGTTACACAAGCTGTACACTTACTACTTTACATTGTAGCAAAGTGTCATTTCTTCAGTGTTGTCACATGAAAAGATATAATCAAATATTTACAAAACTGTGAGGGGTATACTCACTTTTGTGAGATACTGTATATTGGTCGGAGAACTATAGGTTTTCTGGAACTGAAATGTTATAGCATTTTAAAATCTGGTTACCCCCACATGTGAAGAGAGAGAAAATTTGCCAGTATCTGATTGCAAAGAGAATTGTTTAGGCTTATGTCCATTTCACTATGATCATAGCTATAAAAAAAAGCCTTATCAAATAATGACATGCACTCTGTCCATACTTAGCTAGCAAGATTTTAGACATATTTAGCTTGTTTTTAAACTGGCTCTTTAACCAACATGATCTTTGCAGAACACTTCCTCATCATTTCGGTGAGTTAAATTTGTTTTATTTATGCTGAGGCGTCAAGGTAGGTAGAAAACCCCAATTTTAGACAAAAACAGATTTTTGTGATGTGGTTTTTTTTTTGAGAGAGAGAGAGATTTTGAGAGAACTGTTTGAGAGATTTCAGGAACTGTGAAATCAAGTGGGTTTTCTCAGACCACCACTCGTATCTTTTGAAGGATCTATTGTCTTCAGCAGTTATAATTCACTTACTGGTAGTTTTGTCTTGCTTTTTCCTAAAATGCAGTTTGTAGGGGAGCAGATGCTATACCCTGGGTATATTCTTGGAAGTTCTAAAAATTATTTATTTTAATTTTCAGATACCTGAATCTGGAGACATTTATCATTGATGTTAACTTGGTTTTTGAGAACTGTGAAAAGTTCAATGAGGATGATTCTGACATTGGACGTGCAGGACACAGTATGAGGAGGTTTTTTCAGCGGAGATGGACTGAGCTCTTGAAACAAATAAACTAAAACTGGCTGAAAATCCTCTGAAACCTTTTAGTGACTACTGCTGCTTTAAATTTGTGATCAAGCAAGTCTTCATCTTCAAATTTATGATTTACCCACTCACTTCACTGGTTTTCATCATGAGCCAAAAGTACAAGCATTTCAGCAAGTCCTCATGCTGATATGGTGTGGTATGATAACATTAATCCAGAGTGTTTCAGATAATATAGGGTGTCTCTTCAAGTGCAATACCAATTCTGTTTCTTTACAGAACTTTTATTAATTACAGGTGGGACTGACGAGAGCTTGCAACTCTGTAAAAATTTAGTTGATGTTTTTCTTTTTTCCTTTTTCTTTTTTAATATAAGCTTTACTATTATAGTGAATGTATTGTATTTATTTTTTTTATTATTTATAATTAATTTGTTATTCTTTTTCTATGAAAAGGAAGGAGATTTTAAAAATGCATTAAAGCATTTTTACTGAAATATATCTATTAAAAATGTTTACACTGTTAGGTGCTTTTAATTGTAAAAGGAAACACATCACAATATTGCTGTAAAACTGAATTAGCAAAAAAAATGTTTTGGCCATTGAAGAACAGAGACCATTGGGGGGGTGGAGTGTGTGTGTGTGTGTGGATAGTCTCTACATGTCTAATATGTATGTGTGCAATTTTGCAAACATGTCCTTTTGCCATTTTTTTTCTGTTGTCTTTTAAGTAGCATAAATTTAAAATCCTAAGTTAATCAAGAAAACAAGGGGAGAAAAGATCATAGTTCATACTGGGACTAAATTGAAATGCCAAAATACACAAGTATTAATTGATCTACAGGACAAAGAGTTGAAAATTAGCATAGTGTTGAGGTATAGTATTGAGCTGTTTGGTGTAAATACTGGTTGAAGCGTAGGATGTTTAGGAGCATGGAGCATACAGTGAAAGTGTAACATTAAGGATATCATGACATTAAAGTGTAGACATGAGGGTTGAGACATAGCAACGAATTTTAGTTAAAGTATGAGTTTTATATTTAGTTCAAGTTGGTGCATAATGTTGATACATGAGATGTAACACTTTTAATAATAAGCATTCTAACAAAGCAGCTTTACAGAAATCCAGAAATGGATCTAGTAGCTCCAGGTATAGCGACAACAGTAGCATGGAAGAACTCCTTGAGAACCTTGAAAAGGCAAGAAGTATGTGAAAATAGGGGTCTTTTTAAGAATATAATGCACGTTCCAAAAACTGCTGCCATGAACTGTAAGTCCATAAAGAGTCTAGGTGATGTTATCCACTGCAGTAGCAATATGAGACATAAGCTTAGGTTTTCATGGGTATCCAACTGGGGATGTGTCAATCAAAACCGCAGATAATTCTGAGATGAATGAGCAAGAACAAAAGCTGATTAATGTATGCATGGTCTTGATGCTCTAGTGTTGCCATTGTGAATGTGGAGACTCTGCCCAGCCTAGGGATGACCGTATAAATAAAACGTAGCACCAGGACACAGCACAAGTACCACAAATACAAGGACTCCTTGAGACATCAGCATCCTGAGGGGCCACCATCAACAAACCTGAAGATTATATGAGAGCGGTAGGGCAACAGCACCAACATGAGGTTTACTGCAAAGCTCTACATATAATAAATCCTAGATTTGCATCTTGAGGTGGAACTAATCCTAGAATTAAAGAATGAGGGTGTGTCCAAATACAAAACATACTAGAAAGGCTATTTTATTGCTGGGGAACTTCTTATTAAATGAAAGCACTAATAAAGGCTGCATTCTGGATTAACTGGATATGCACCTAGTGAAACATCCAGGATTCCAATAGTCCAAACAAAAGTAATGAAGGCATGAACTAGTTTTTTCTGCACCCTGTAATGATGGCATATTCCTGTCTTGTTCCCAGGATAGCTGTTGGATCCACTGTGTCTAAGGTGACGGTAGTTACAGAAGATAAATGGATTAATTGATTACATTCCTTCATCTTCAGTAAACACTTTATCGTGGTCAGTATCACAGTGGAACCAGATGAATCAGAGCCTAGGCCTTTAACATTGGGTTCAAGGTGGGAATACACCTTGGATTTTATGCCATTGCACCATGCACACATTTACACTTCGGGAAACATTAGTCAGGTCACCTTCCAGTATGCTTTTGGGAGGTTGAAGGAAACCTGTGAACCTAGAAGAAACACACACAGACATGAGAACATGTGAAACTCCACACAGACAGTAACTGGGATTGACATGGGGGAAGCTGGACTATATAATTGGATAAATTAATGTTTTAAATTTATATACATAGTCACTGCTATAGACTGTTGTCATCAGTGTTTCAGTGGCTGTCTGGTTCTTGGCTTTTCTATTTTTTATTGTACTGAATAAAAATTTATCATTGTTTTTACTGTCTACACAAATGGAGTAGTATGTTGTGAGACAAACCTGCTCTGACTTCATAAAAAAGACAGATCCAGACATCCAACTCCAGTGAACTCCTCGGACCAGTTCTATGGCCTAGACTGTATGTTGTTCTTCACTGTTTTAATATTGGGTTATTATTGTTGTTGACTACCTCATATACTGTATATTACATATTACATCTAGATTGTTACTGCTTAATACAATTTCTGAAATAGTTTTACTGTTTAAATGTAATAAAAATGCAACTTTAATTAAATGACCGTTGATACCAATTAAGGAAAAGCATAAGCCAGTAATTTCAATACAGATTTTAAATATTTATTTGTAACTTTGCCAACACATTATCTCAGTGTGAATATTTAACTACAGATTAATTGTTAATCAGATGGGGAAAAAGATGAACCCAGAAAGGAATTGTGGTGAGAAATACATTCATTTAAATGTAGAGTAAAATTAATGAGTGCATTACAGAACAGCTGTATGGGGAATATGGACTAAACGCTTTGCTAAGAATGGCCAAAAGTGGATACCAACTTGCGAGGCTTCTAACAAGAGAACTATTACATGGGAATTTTTTTTAGTTGTTTAATTTCATCACCTGTCATGTAGGCTAAAGAGTTTTGTAAATCCAGTACTAAAATTTTTTTTATTTTTTATTTATATATTTATATATATATATATATATATATATATATATATATGAGAGAGAGAGAGAAAATGAGAGAGATGTAACCTATATACATTCAGCAAAAAAATAAAGGTCCATTTTTCAGGAGACTGTATTTTAATAATAATTTTGTAAAATCCAATAAGCTTTAGAGATGTTTTTTGGAAAGGGTTTAAACAATGTTTTTATGCTTGTTCAATGAACCATAAACAATTATTGCACATGCACCTGTGGAACAGTCCTTATGACACGAACGGTTTACAGGTGGTAGGCAATTACGGTCAGTTACAATAACTTAGGACACTAAAGAGACCTTTCTACTGACTCTGAAAAACACCAGAAGAAAGATGTCTAGGGTTCCTGCTTACTTCCGTGAACATGCCATAGTCCTGCTGCAGGGAGGCATGAGGACTGCAGATGTGGCCAGAGCAATAAACTGTAAAGTCTGTAATGTAAGATGCCTAAGACAGTGCTAGAGGGAGGCAGAAAGGACAGCTGATAGTCCTTGCATTGGAAAATTACATGTAACCATGTCGTGTCATGTCTGTGAAACTTGTTCAGTCCATGTCTCAGTAGTTGAGTTGAGTAGTTTCTATGCTCATTCAAATATTTACACGTGTTAAAAAATTTGCTGGAAATAAAACCAGTTGAATGTGAGAAGACGATTTATTTTATTTTTTTTGGTGAGTGCATAAATCATGATGCACCGCAATATAATATATGGATGGTGATTAACACACTGTGAGAGAAATAGTGAATCTGTGAGTTCAGAGCTGGAACAGAAGATAGAGGAATCATTCCCGCTACTACGCACTTACATTAATTTTACTGCTTCAGCAGGACAATGTCTACAGTCGATGTGACGGCGACTGACTGTCGGGGAAGACTGGAATTCAAATAACAATGAGCCAATTATAACAAGGAATTGCACAAAAAAACATGATCCAGTTAAAGATGAAGCTAACACAAAAGTAGATTAGGTACTTCTGAAGCAGATAGATACATAAGGGATAATCCACGTTTATGGCCACCAGCATTGACAAGATAAATCTGTCACGTTTGCAGTGCAAATTGTGACTAAAAAAAACGGTTAGTTTTGGTTGATTTTATATACATGTCGTTAGGCCTAGAATTCTGCTCTAAATCATACACAGAGATAAAGTAGTGCGATAAGATTACATTTATTTGAATTAATTATCATAAATGGTTATCAGAGAGAGAGTTTGTGTGAGAATTACCTGCATCTGTGCCATGTCTCTACTAATAATGAAGTTGTGAGTTTAACTGTATGCAACTGTAACTGTACAAATGTATATAGGAAGCGCATGAATTTATAACGGTCATTAAACTGACTGGAACTACCTGTGCATTACATGGTGACAGCATCCATACCTCCCAATTCACCACAACACTCTATGCCTGTGAGCCCTCGAGATCTACTCCTTTGCCTAAGAAAAAAAAAACTTCACAAAAAGCTTGACAAAACAAATGTTTTCATCCTGGCCAAAATACATGAAAAGTATGAATGATCTATAGGACAATGAATTGAAAATTAGCATAGTGTTGAGGTATAATATTGAGCTGTGGGGTGTAACTTTTGCTTGAAGCATAGTGTTGATGTTTAGGAGCATGGAGCATACAGTGAAATGTGTAACATTAAGGCATATCATGACTACAGATGTCATGCGAACTGATGCTTAGAACGTGACGGTACTTGTTTTTCTGCAGTAGTGTCGGTACCGTTAGTCATGAAGGTACTTAGGTTGCAATTCTTCCGGACCAGATGGGGGCAGAAAATACGCTTAAGTGTCTTATTCGGTCCACAAGTGGTAAAGAAGAAGAAGAATGCCTACAAGCACACGGGCTTCGTTGAGAGAAAAGATGGTTAGAGTTAAATTCATGGCGGATGACAACAAACATATAACTGATGCTCTGAAGCCGGATATCCAGATATAGATCTAGTAGCTCCAGGTATAGCGACAACAGTAGCATGGAAGAACTCCCAGAGAACCTTGAAATGGAAGGAAGAAGTATGTGTTAATAGGGGTCTTGATAAGAACATCATAGAGTTCATGGAAGCAGTTTTTGGAACGTGCAAGTCTGTAGAGAATCCAGGTGATGTTATCCACTGCAGCAGCAATATAAGATATAAGCTTAGGTTTGCTACCACCTTTTCTAACATCTTGGAGATAAAGGCGAGATTTGATATTGGCCTGTAGCTGGAAAATTGGCAGGGGTCGAGGTCAGGTTTTTTAAATCAGGGGTTTGATAACTGCTAGTTTAAATGATTTAGGTACATAGCCAGTGCTAATGGAAGAATGTATTCTTTTTAGAAGGAGTTGGATTACTTCTGGAGCAATCTGTTTGAAGAAACATGTAGGTAAGGGATCTAGTATACAAGTTGGTGATTTTGATGAAGAAATGAATGAGAATAGCTCAGTCTCTTGAATGGGAGTAAAACATTCTAATAGTTGATTTGATAGTTATTTTATTATCTACAGGGTTAGTTATAAAACTGTCTGGTTTTAAATTAATAGTCTGAATTTTTTGTCTAATATTTTCAATTTTGCCAATGAAAGAAATCCATGAAATCATCACTGCTGTATAATAATTGTTTCTTTGGTGGGTTTCTTTTTCATGTTCCTTTGGTGGGATTTATTCCTAGTTACTTTTGCTACAGTATTAAATAAGAATCTAGGATTATGTTTGTTATCTTCAAATAAGGTGGAGCGATAGACTGATGTAGCAGTACTAAGAGATTATCTATAGTTCAGCGGGCTCTCTGTCCATGCTGTTTGATAGATTATTTAATTCATTACCACAAATTTATGTGCCTTGAGTGGAATTTATTGAGATGTTAATCTGTAACGACTGACAACAAAGAGCCAAGTTGCACTGAGCAGTAGTGTTAAAACCTTCACCTATATGTGGGCCTTGTCCAAACTGTTGCCACAAAATTGGAAGCACAGAATGATCTAGAATGTCTTTGTATGCTGTGGCATTACAGTTTCTCTTCACAGGCTCTAAGGGATCTAGTCTAAACCTGTTCCAGCATGACAATGCCCCTATGTTGACTCTGTGCCCTGGTGTCTGAATGAACACAAATCCCCACAGCCACATTCCTAGTGGCAAGCCTTTTATAGCAGCAAATGGAGGATCAACTCCGTATTGCCACATATGGTAACAAACACATAATATGGCTGCCATGACCAGGTGTCCACCCTTTTGGCCATATAGTGTAGCGTTAATACATAGACCTGGAAAGAATGGTTAACACATAGCATTAAAATATTTTCTTGAATACGTTGTGTTGGGGCTTTGCACTCAACCATAATACTTTAGCATGAGATTGAAGCAAATGTGTTGGGATTAAGCATAGGAAGGCAGAACGAACAGTCTCTGTCTATGAATATTTATGACATTATATTTACTGAAGTGTATATCTATGCTATTATAAAGGTAAGATGGTGTCCTGTTTATTCCGGATCTGTTTTCCCTTTTAGATCATTCTCTGGTCTGCCTTTATGTTACCGTGGTAACAGTCATGGCTGTCTGTGCATTTTATGTTTCTTCCTTATGAGACTCTCCCAGGACACTTGTTTCAGATAGACATATGCACACATAGGGTTAAGAAACAGTGAGTTACAGGGGTGCTGTGATCTTGTTTATTTCTTGAAAAATTGACAGTGCTGTAGAGTAAGGTGTGTGGATGTGCTGTTTTTAGTGGTTAATTAGTCTAAAGAGCTTTCAAATAGAGTGATTCACACAACAGGTTGGCTATCTGTTAGCACATGTCCACAGAATGTGGCAGTTAGAACTCTCTTCTAGGTGTGTTCATATGTCCAATGATGTTGCATGACGAGAAGTTTGAAACAATATGGTGGCTGACTTCATGTGTATCAGAGAACACTTTATATAAGCATATTCCCATTGGTCAAAAGCTTCTTGTATTTTTCCATTTGTCAGCCTGATGGACATTATGTTGTGCAAACAGGAAATGAACATTCATGCTCCACTTCCTGTTTTATTCTGGGTCAGAGTTTCCTGTTTTCCCAGCACCAAAAAAAGAGAAGCTGCTTTAGGACAAGCTGCTAAAGAGACCAAAAAGCTTTAATGAGTCTGGTATTCACATGTGCGTTAAGTGTGTGATTTGGAAACCAAGTGCGTGTGCAGTATGTATATAAAAGCTGCCTGTGGCTGCTCAGTTCTTAAAAGGATGCTCAAGAAGAAGAGAGAATAGGTGATCAAATTGATTTCTCATGAATCAAATGTCAGTCCACAAGTCATTCATCTCCAAATTTAAATCCAACTCACTGGCATTCTCCCAATGTACCCGTGTTCATCACTGTCAGTGGAATTCACTCACTGTGGAAGGATGTGACACCTTCAAAATAAATCTCTAAATTCCAGGTTAATCTGTGACAGGAGAATTACAGTACTCTCTGAAAGTATTGGAACAGCTAAGCCTTTTCTTTCGTTTTTGCTATACACTGAAGACATTTGGGTTTGAGATCAAAAGATGAGTGTGAGATGTTGGATCAGAATTTCAGCATTCATTTCCTCATTTACATCTAGATATTAAACTCTTTTACAAACAAAGAGGAAATAGGAGGAGGCCATCTATACAAACATAAAAGAATCTGAAAACATGTTCTGTGTCTGTGTGTGATGTTGTTGTTGTACACCGGAATATTTGTCTCAGACATGACAAGCAGACCTGTTCTATATTAATCACAGACTGGGACTTTCAGTGTTTGACAGAATCCTATCTTTCCACTTCGCTACACTTGGGCACACACAGACTGAAGCTGCCACACTTGGCAAACCAAGTTAAGAGACTTTTTCAAAGCATGTATTTACATATTTCAGTATAAACTGAATTGTTCTTGCATTGGTTTTGTCTCTTTAAACCTCTTGTACTGACCCCTGCATTGCTGATATGTGTGCTAATAAAACCACAGGGATTTCATTTAAAAAACAAAAAACATGTCATGCATTGAAGCAACAGGTTTAAATGTCAGTCTCCTTCCTCCAATTCATCTCCTGTCCGCTGCAGAAGGGCACTTCCTCAGAAACACTGCCGATATCCAAGGGATCAGTGTTACAACACTGTAACAATACAATACAATTGCATTACTGTTACACATTCTGTACATTTCAAAGACTTATTGGTATTTCATATCTTGTACCCCAGCTGTCTATAGATATATATATACATTTTTGCCCAACATTTGATCTATATTGTATGCAATGATTTGTTTTGTATTTAGATTCCATTTAGTCATGCAGCTCATGAAACTAGGCAGCACTAGCAGGTTTCACATAGATAGATCGATAGTGTCGATAGATTCTCCCATCAAATCAGTGTTTCATGTCTGACTTGGTTAAGTGCAGCATTTTGTTTAAATGACTGAGAGCAAGACACACTGCTTACTGTGAGGATTTTCTGTGGAAGCTCGACATCATGTTTGTTAGGCAGTGGAATGCCGGTGTGAGCATTAGACTGTTCTGTGTGTGCTGACAGATAAATTGTGTTTGTCCTATTCCTTTATACACTCCTCATATATTCATCTGTCACTCAGTCAGTCTCTCACTCTGTCTCTCATTTCTAAAGTGTATTAACTGTGAAATAAAGTGGAAATGCGTTCTTTGAGTAATTCCCTGTCAAATAGTAATGACCTCCACTACTCTGGATACACACTAATCTCTTGAGTGTACTCTGGCTGCAGGAACATGAGCATTCAAAACAGGAGAACAGAGCGCAAACAGGAGCTCAGACAGCTGGAGTTAGAGATGGTGAACAAACCCAATGAAGATCTGCATCTGCCAGATCAGAAGGTAATTACCGGTACATAGAACTGTGAAAGTGGGAGTTGTCCAATTTTTTTTTATTATTATTTTTTTTAAACTTGATCATCTCCTATGTTTATATTTTAATCCAGCATACCTAGACAGGATTCACTAGGTTCTTTATTTTCATCCTTTATTATGAATATCTAAGTCTAGATTATTCTACCAGCTCTGTGTCTAGTACAGGTTATGGGATATCACTGCACTACCATCTAGTGGCTATAGAACCTACTACATCTCACAATGTATGGGATGTAAATATTATTTGCTTCATCATTGTTCACTGGAACTGGCAGTGAATGCATGTAGTTGCTAATCATTTGCTTCAGGATAGATGCCAGTGCAGTGTAGTTTAAAATGAGCTTACCTGGAGTTATACATTATGGGGTTATATGCTTGTGAACATTGTGAAGGATGGGATAACAAAATGGTTTATAATTTGGGAATAGATCGACAAAGATTTTTTTGTGCGTTTGTGTATGTGTGTGTATGTATGTGTGTGTTGCTGGTCTGAAGGTCACTGGCTTGTTTCTTATTGCTTTGGGAGAGAGCGAAATAGAGAGTGTTGGACAACAGTCTTTTATAACATATTGGATGATTGTTATTGTTAATTATTTTTCACGCTATTTCAGATTTTTTTTTTGCTATTTACTTTGACTTTTTATGAATATGATCTCACCACATGAATTAATTAATATATGGATCAGAAAATCTTATCATAATGGAATTCCTTTCTTGAACTTCAGATAAGAAGTTTTACTTATTAAAAAGATCCCTAAGCCCTGATCCTATATGAGACAGCTACGCTGCATTTGCTAGAAATAGTCAGACTTGTTAAATATTTTAATGAATGATGTTGCATTTAT